>JAKCPI010013653.1:0-26125 GCA_023213315.1 Euborellia annulipes
CCTTAAAAATATTTATTCTTATGACGCCCCCCCCCCCCCCTCCCATTTTATAAAGTAATACAAAAACAAAATTTTTAATGCTAAAAAATATAAATTTATATAAAAATATTTTTATTTATTTATTCTTATTTATATTAAAACTAGCAATCATTTGGAAAATTGGTCCTGGTGGCCAATATTCGCGCCTCCCCTTAGACTAGTCCGCGCCTCACAGTTTGGAAAACGCTGGTATAAGGGTGGTGGAATTTGTATCATGAATGAAAGAAGAACGCAACCAGAATTTTCTTTAAAAATATATTTTAACAGCTTACGTTTCGACCTTGGTAAAAGCCATCCTCGGATGACCACTAACAACTCCGATGATGGCTTTGACCAAAGCCGAAACGTCAGCTGTTAAAATATATTTTTAAAGAAAAAATTCTGGTTTCGTTTATTCTAACTTCCATTCCTGAAGAAAAATATTTTTCTCAAATCTTATTTTCACGCCCTAGGCGGGTGCCTAACTTAAATATAAAATTTCAACCTCTCTCACAAGGGAGGGCACGACCTTGGCATTTCATTTTGGGATGAAACTCGGGTGATGATTGTATACCGTTAGGGGGTTCACCCCTTGAAATAGTAACGCGCAACGCTCAATAGATACGGAGAAAATGACGTTTAAAAAATTCAAAGTTCGCTTATATACTAGTTAGGCTTTTTATATGACAATGGCGACAATAGTCTAGTAGGTAGCGTGTCTACCTACCAAATGGGCGCTTGGGGTTCGAATCCCGTGCACGACTTGTTTTTTTTTTTAATTAAAATATTTATTTTATTGTTTTTACAATTAAATAAATTTATTATTTAATATTAAAGATTATTTATTAATAAATAACTATAGTGTTATTTTGCTAACAAAAAAAAGACTAAATTTTAAATCATAATTATATTCAATAGCAATATTTTAAATAACTACCAAATAAATACACTATTATTTAATAAACTATTATTCAAAATACTATAATTTAAGCTATTTATAAGTAAAAAGTTTCAATCTTATTTCTTGATTTTACATTATAAGCATTTATACATTATACTTTTTTATTACAAACGTGAGACTGAATGATAATCATCATAAAAACATTTGAAACAAAAATTTTTTCGGCATCTAGCACAATTAATGAAAGCGGAATAATTTTTACAAGAACAATGAATTATTTTTTAAAAGATCAGTTGGAAAACAGACAAACATCATTTACGTTCACAAAAATTTCTCTATTAATAAATAATCTATAATATTAAATAATCAATTTATTTAATTATAAAAACAATAAAATAAATAATTTAATAAAAAAAAAAAAATAAGTCGAGGCGAGATTCGAACCCCAAGCGCCAGTTTGGTGGGTAGACACGCTACCTGCTAGACTATTGTCGCCATTGTCATATAAAAAGCCTAACTAGTATATAAGCGAACTTTGAATTTTTTAAACGCCATTTTCTCCGAAACTATTGAGCGTTGCGCGTTACTATTTCAAGGGGTGAACCCCCTAACGGTCTACAATCATCACCCGAAGTTTCATCCCAAAATGAAATGCCAAGGTCGTGCCCTCCCCTTGTCAGCTCAATTCCTTCATGCTTTAAATTGAACCCAAACAGACACATAGACAGAACATGTCTCGAAAACCATTTTTTGGATTCAGGGGACCTCAAAACGTGTATATCCATCAAAATCTCGACATCGAATTTTTGACATGAAACCAATGCTTTCTCTCTATATATATATGTATATTAACTTATACATATAGGTAAGAGAAAGTAAAAATTCAAATCCTAATTGAGATTAGTTCTAAATACAAAAAGATGCGGTAACTCACCCCAGTAAAATTCTAAGTGGACTAATCATATCTTACTTTTCTACCTAATGAAAAAAATCCCTACAAAATTCTGCAAGGGATTCGATAGGTTCCTAAGTTACCCAGTGTTATTATTATCTGTTTAAGAGAGTTTCGAAATTCTCAAAAATTAATTCCGCCCCAGTAATAAGAAATTTTAGAATGACATTAAAATGTTTCTACCCCACTATGCTATTTGCTAAATATTGAATATAAATTTTAACTCAAACGGAATGCACTTATTTTTAGTAAAAGTATTAAAAAACATTAATATCTTTGTGCATTATAGGGGATGGGGCATTAACCCCCCTGGTTAATGCCTTCATACCCCCCCCTTTAAGAAAATGCGAGCCTTCACCGCAAAATTACTCTCAAAATAATTTGAATAGATTTATAAATAATTATTTTAATTTTTATTTTATTTTCATATTCAAAAGAATCGTTTTTCTCAGTCAAATTATTTGTTTCTATCATTTTTTTTTTTCAACGATAAAATGCATAATAATTACCTTAAATAAGACACTCAAGAGGGTGTGCTGGTTGACGGTGAGGTCGGGGTGAATTACACTATATTAATTATTCACTTTGCTAGGGTGGAAAAATGGCTGGTGGTTTAATGTCGGGGTTTTTTTTAAAAAAATAAAAAAAAATATTCACTTTAAACACAAAAAAAAGAGCAGCGCCTGCATCTCGGCCACGCGCTCGACTGAACGAGAGATAGACTTGTCTCTCTCTGTTTGTATAGGAATAAAACAGATGAAAATAACAATTCCCTTTTTATTAAAAGTAAAAAATACCTTTTGCTCTAATCTAACTATATTTAAAACTGGAAAAGAATGTCAACAAGTGATTTATTAATAGAATATTCCAAGGCCCTTCTTAAATAATCAACCCTTCATCCCCCTAATCAAAATAATAACGCTATTTTTTGAATGTTTTCTATTTATTTGGCTTCGATTTAGCTAAAATAAATTTAAAAAAACATTTTTTTCAATTTTTCAACCCCTTATCCAATCCTAATAAATAAAATAATTAACAATGCTATCGCCTTCGGCGAGCTTCGCGTCTAGTCAGAAAAAAATTAAAACCCTGAAAAACTTCCCTGGATCCGTCTTTGGGTTTTATACATAGTATAATTTTCTAGAATGTCTTACTTTAGGCCAGTGGTTTATGTTACAACGCCTCCCTTAAAAATATCTAATCGTATGACGCCCCCTACCCCTTTAATAAAATAATACAACGATACATTTAATAAAATAATACAAAAACAAAAATTTTTTATAATAAAAAATCTGGTGTGACTGGCAGCACACAACTTTCTCTTACCTTCGGTAATCGAAAGTTGTGTACTGTGCTTGTCACACCAGATTTTTTGTGTCGACATATATTTAGTTCCCGACAGTACGGAACATTTGAATTCAGATGTAAAATTTATAAGTATGGGAAAATATTTATATTTTGTTACCATGGCAACCATTTCTCCTATCTTCCCTATGAAATACAAGAGTAAAGTGGTCTTCAGAAGATTTCAATCACAAAATAAGAATATACATTTTAAAGAGCATCTAAAAAATAATTGATTTTTTGAATTTTAAAAAAAATCGTTGGAGCAAATTTTGAGAAAATCGAAAAAAACTGAAAAAGTACATCAGTAAAGTACTAGTACTCTTTGGCCGATTTTGATTAAAAGCTTATTTTTCCGGTCCCGGGGGTGTTTAACTTAAATATAAAATTTCAACCTCCTAGCTCAATTCCTTCATGCTTAAAATTGAACACACACACACCCACACACCCACACACCCACACACCCACACACCCACACACCCACAGACAGACCATGTCGCGAAAACCACTTTTTTGGATTCAGGGGACCTCAAAACGTGTATATCCATCAAAATCTCGACATCGAATTTTTGACATGAATCCAATACTTTCTCTCTATATATATATTACATATATACATAGGTAAGAGAAAGTAAAAATATAAATTTATATAAAAATATATTTTTTTATTTATTCATATTTATTTTAATTAAAAACTCCGTCCCAGAATCTTCTAAATTATTTTATTATTTTATATTTATAAAACTAGCAATCATTTGGAAAATTGATCTTGGTGGCCAATATTCGCGCCTCCCCTTAGACTAGTCCGCGCCTCCCTAGGGAGGCGCGCCTCACAGTTTGGAAAACGCCGATTTAAGAGGAATAAATAAATTCATTGGCAGTAATCACTTTCTAGCCTTAATTTCTATAATGTAGCGATTATTAATGGAAAAATATATTGGAGAACCGGTTACTATTAATCTTCTCACATGAATACTCCATTCTACTTATTTTAAAATAATATCCTTACTGATGAGCCCATCATCGTGTATGTCTTTCCGCTTCCTGTTTGTCCGTAGGCAAAAACACAAGCGTTGTAACCCTCGAAGGCACTAGCAACGACATCGCCACCCAAATCACGGAACACCTGCGGGAAAACAAAATATTTCTCCAATTAAGAAACCAATTTTTTTTTTTAAGATCTATTATCGTGTGCTTACATCATCCTGAGAGGCGTAATGGCGATCTTCCCGATTGAAGGACCAATAACTGAAGTCGAAGGTGAAATCTTTGTAACGATCGCGGGGTGTTTGATCACCAGTGCCGCCGTTTAGGCTTTCCTTTGGTGCCTGCAAATACAAAAAGAATTATTTAATTAATTAATACCTTAATTAGTACCAAGTACTTTTTTATTTATAAAAGTTTTAAAATAGCAAACTAGCATATTGAAAAATTTCTATTTTTTCTGATGTAGATCTCTGTGTCAGAACTGACACGTTGTGGTTACTCTGAGGAGTAAATTTAATGGGAATAAAACTAAGGTAGGTTCACGTTTCCTTCCTCAAGAGATGGCACCTCAAATAATTTTTTGCCCTGAGATGGAATTGATCTCGAGTGAAATGGAAACGTAGCAGCCAGGAGATTAAATAAAAATTTTTTTAAAAACAATTTGGAGGAAGGCCTTAATACAGATAGAAGATGAAATAAAAAAGACTTGTTTTCGGCCCGAATTAAAATTATATTTTAATTTCCTTTATCGAAGTTTCGGGGACTAAACCCATCTTTAGGGCAAAGGTGTTAAAAAATTCATAGCACTGCCATGCATGAATTTGTATATTTTGGAATTTTACTTGTTTAACACCTGAAGGAGGCAGTGCTAAGAATTTCTTATCACCTTTGTCCTGAAGATGGGTGATGTTTAGTCCCCGAAACGTCGATAAGGCAAATTAAAATAATTCGGGTCGAAAACAAAGTTTTTTACCTCTTTCAATTTATTTTCTGATTGTATGGTTTCCGACCTTTTATGACTTTTGTATCTCTTTCACTCTTGACAAAAATATATACAACAAAAATTAATATTTTTTAAAATGTGAAAATAATTTCACTAGTTAAGTTACCACGATATTTAGGTTTAGTTTTAAATTATTTTCGACATCTGAGGCTATAATGACTTTTAAACGATTTAATATTGTAATATTTTAAATTTATTACTATGATCCACGCACATTTAATTATTCCAATTGGTATTTTTTTTATTTAAATAAATTTCATAGGTTCCGAACCCACACCTGTCTTATTATGTATAAAAAAAAAAATTTTTATTCTTCTCGAATCTCTTTCTTTCCAACTTGCGTAGGTTATTTAAGGAGAAATAAACAAAGAACGGATGAAAAGGTGTTTTTTAAAATATTTGCATAAGTCAAGCAACGCATTAGCTTCAAATAGTAAAATTAAAAATAGTATCTAAATTCAATCATAGATGAAATGCGAAGTTCAAGGCTACGAAATAGAGAGTGATTTTCTGGTTTGATTCCATTTTGGATCAAATTTTCCTAATTGGACTAATTACTGTCTCTGACCTCTATATATATGTTAATATATAGAGAGAGAAAGTATTGGTTTCATGTCAAAAATTCGATGTCGAGATTTTGATGGATCTTCACGTTTTGAGGTCCCCTGAATCCAAAAAAGTGGTTTTCGCGACATGGTCTGTCTGTGAACAAAATATCTCAAGAAGGAATGGAGCTTGGGGGTTGAAATTTTATATTTAAGTTAATCACCCCCTGGGACGTGACACGAAGCTTTTGAACAAAATCGACCAAAGAGTACTAGTACTTTACTGATGCACATTTTCAGTTTTTTTCGATTTTCTCTAAATTTTCTCCAACGATTTTTTTTTAAATTCAAAAAATCAATTATTTTTTAGATTCTCTATAAAATGTATATTCTCATTTTGTCATTGAAATCTTCTGAAGACCACTTTACTCTTGTACTCCATAGAAAAGATAGGAGAAATGGTTGCCATGGTATCAAAATATAAATATTTTCACATATAAATTTTACTTCTTGAAAATCGAATGTACCGTACTGTCGGAAACTAAATACATATCGACACAAAAAATCTGGTGAGACAAGCACAGTACACAACTTTCGATTACCGAAGGTAAGAGAAAGTTGTGTGCTGTGCGCCAGTCACACCAGATTTTTTTTATTTCAAGTCTAATCCCTAATTTTATTAGTTGTCCAAATTTTTACACCTCAGAGCTCGTAATTTACTCCCAACTCTTTCTTCTTCTCCATTCAACCCACGTTCAAATTAAAAAACCAATGTCAATGAAATTATATAAACTTTTATTAGATATTTCTCGGATTTTAAATTTTTCGATATACAGTATTAATATAACGATAAAAGAAGGAGGCATTTTATAAAGTTTGTTTGATGAGCTAATACTTAACATATTTTTTAAATGAAAATTTTTTTAATAGACTATATCTTGAATTTTGGTTTAATTGCCAGGTAGAAGAGGCGAACAAACCCCTTCAACATAAATGATAAATAAAATTTCTATGATTAGACAATTAAAGCTTTGACTCATTCCGGAAGAGAATAAAAATGTTGAAATTGCAAAGAAATTTAATCTTTTTAAAAATATTGATAAGTGAAAAAGATAATAAGTTTGACGATAACATTAGACTTTATTTATGAAGTTTATATTCATTCGTATTTTGTTATTAGGCTAATTTTAACAAAACAATTATTTTTACGTTTTCTTACATATATATGTAAATATATATATAGAGAGAGAAAGTATTGGTTTTATGTTAAAAATTCGATGTCGAGATTTTGATGGATATACACGTTTTGAGGTCCCCTGAATCCAAGTGTTATTTTTTTAACATGGTCTGTCTGTGTTCAATTTAAAACATGAAGGAATTGAGCTAGGAGATTGATATTTTATATTTAAGTTAGGTACCCCCATGGCATGTATCACGAAGCTTTTGAACAAAATCGGTCAAAAAATATTAGTACTTTACTGATGTACTTTTTCAGTTTTTTCGAATTTCTCAAAATTCGCTCCAACGATTTTGATTAAAATCCACAAATTTTTTAGATTCTCTTTAAAATGTATATTCCCATTCATTTTGCCCTTGAAATCTTTTGAAGCACACTTTAGTCTTGTACTTCATAGGAAAGATAGGAGAATGGTAACATAACTTTCGATTACCGAAGATAAGAGTGCGACCAGTCACACCAGATATTTCTCTTTTTTAGATCATGTTTCAGTTGGTCAAAACAATAAAAGTCCATCAGTCGGAGATTTTATTACACAGTTTACTTGCATATCAATTACTTGTTTTAAATTTTTTTCTGGGAATTGGTTGCAGAAGGTCCGGACTTTTAAGATGATGTCAGTCAGATACAACTAGAAGGAAATTATTTTTTTCAACATGTATCTGAAATACTTTAAATTTTAAGACACACCTGAATAGACTCTCGCGACATATACATACTTTATAACACTACTATAAACAGCCTATGTCCATCCATAAAAATAAGTAAGTCAAAATTGAAATTATAACACTTCTTAGTAATCCAGACAGAAAAACATTTCTTAAGGTTATGGAGAAAGAAAAAACATTTCAAATAAGTCAAAATTCATTTTTATATGCAAGTTATTTTGTGGTGAATGCTAATCAGATTAGATCCAAGATAGGCAATCTTTTAATTAATATCGTGGTGTGAAAACTAAGGTCAAAGGGCGCGTTTGCAAGGGTGAAGGGTGCAAGAGATGGGCATCGACCTATCGACCCGAGAAAGAGGCAATCAACGTCTCCCAGCATGACTCAAGATTGAGAAAAGTCCATGACCTTGTTACCAACCAATTTCCGGATTCTCCAGGTGAAACGTCTCGCAAAAAATAGATTAAATTCATTCGCGCATTGTTCATTCACGCCACTGTTTTTGCTTTAAAAAAAAAATAAATAATAGCAATAATGAAGGTAAAAGAAAGTTTTTCTGAATTCCAAAAGGAAATATAAATACGCAGTCCGAAAAAAGAATATCTATCAAATCAAATCACCGATAAATAGTTCATGTGAGCATTGATACCTGTTAGATAAAATATGTTCTGTACAGATTTTAAAAAAATCTGGTGTGACTGGCGCACAGCACACAACTTTCTCTTACCCTTCGGTAAGAGAAAGTTGTGCACCGTGCTGGTCACACCAGATTTTTTGTGTCGAGATATATTTAGTTTCCGATAGCACCTTAGTTTCAAACTTGCATTTTAAATGTTGACTGCTTCAAATAAACTATGGTTATTTTTCAAAATTTTAATCTCATATTTGGACATTTTATACAAAATATAGAATCGTAAATAAATACAAAATTTCATAAGAATTGGAAAAAAAAAATTTTAAATGCCTAAAAAGTTCTAAAGGGGACCCCCTTTTGAATCGAAATTAACATACAAATCCCTATAGGAAATTAACATTGTTCCTATGCGAAGATAAGGTGGAAAGGGAATTTAAAAAGAGTAGAGAGAGACGATAATGTTTGCAAGTGAGAGAGAGACATATATGTTTTCTTTGAAACAATTAAAGACACAAATAAATTTAAAAAAAATGGGAATTTAAATAATAATTGATTTTTAATCTAATAAAAAGAAAAAGATTTAAATTCCGTTACCATGGCAACCATTTCTATCTTTCCTATGAAGAACAAGAGTAAAGTGGTCTTCAGAAGATTTCAACGGCAAAATGAGAATATACATTTTAAAGAGCATCTAAAAAATAGTTGATTTATGAATTTTAAAAAAAATCCTTGGAGGGAATTTTGAGAAAATCGAAAAAAACTGAAAAAGTACATCAGTAAAGTACTAGTACTTTTTGGCCGATTTTGTTCAAAAGCTTATTTTGAGATTCTTCAAAGGTACCTAAGTTAAATATAAAATTTCAATCCGCTAGCTCAACTCCTTCATGCTAAAAATCTGTCCCACACACACACACACACACACACACACAGACACACACACACACACACAGACCAATTTGCGGGACCCACTTTTTTTGGACTCAGGGGACCTCAAAACATGTATATCCATCAAAATCTCGACATCGAATTTTTGACATGATCGCAATACTTTCTCTCCTATATATTTCATATATAGGGTACGAGAAAGTAAAAATAGGGTACGAGAAAGTAATAATCGTGTGGAGGAGGGCCGTCTAATTCACAGGAAGGTGAAGTATAAGACTTAATTCGGCCCAAAATTATTTATTTCCTATGTCGACGTTTGAGGGACTATAGTCACCCATCCTCAGGACATTAAAAATGTAATGTATACATTCTTCTTCTTTCTTCGCCTTAATCCCGCAGTGCGGGGTCGGCGGAGTGGGGGTTTTTGCGACCGGGAAGGAATAGAACAGGGCGGCCGGTCTGACGCCTGTTGAAAATATAGAAGGAAAGAGACTGACATACAAAGAACAGAAGTACTACCAGTCCCAGCTAGGGCAGCTCGTGGTCGTCATCCACGTACCCACAAGATGTGGGCCCCTGAGCAAAGGATATACATTGTATTTTATATATTTATAATGTCCTATTTTATACATTTTTAAGGTCCTGAGGATGGGTGACGTATAGTACCCAAAACGCCGGCATAGGAAATAAATAATTTTAGGCCGAATTAAGTCTTTTTTCTTCACCTTACTAGAATTAAAAAACACCCTGTATTTATAGAAGTGAAACTTCTATGTAATATTCACAAAGGATTAGCGTTCCGATCGTAGATCCAGAGAGAAAAAATTATCTAGATCCAAAATTCACCCACCTTTCGGGTTAAATCGCGATCCAGAAGACAGAGATCCTCTCGAAAAAAGGGGTTCGATCCAGATCCGAAAATTCTGGATTGGATCTTCGGATTTAAATCCAAAAGCGATCCTGTCCATCCCTGGACTAGCGACAGCCGCTATTTTCTTCTCGGGTTAAGTTATTGCTTATGAAAATTCAAAATTGTTGCGAAAGTGAACAACATGAGGGTTCTTAGTCGATGAATGATGGAGATGCAGCGTTTCGTAACGCTTCCCCCTCAAAGGAAACAGGATTCGAACTTGTTTTACCACTTCAAAAATATCCGTTCTCTTCAGTTCGATTATTTTTGATAATTTTTTGACACGATTGAAAATGTAAATAATTCTCAAAAAATATAGAAGCAAATATTTATTAATTTATTGCAATAAATAAGCGAAAAAGGAAGGTACCGCAGAGAGTCGCATCACGGATCTGCCGATTTGTTACTCATACATGCATGAAATAATTCTTTTTTTCGAACTCTAAATGAAGGTTGTTCCGGATTTCCCACTTTACATGTATTCATTTTGATTTGACAATAGCCTTTATTGAATACTTATTTAAATCGATAGGTATCAACAAATTTTGTCGCTAAAGCCGAGAAACTAACCTTTGAATTATGAAACAAAAGAGTTAACTTTACAATAAGAAACAAAAGTGCTTGAAAGAAAAAAGAAAATCACAATATTTAGATATTTTTCTATATTTAGAACATGATGGAATCAGTGAGAACGTAAGTTGGAATTATTCTTCCATTTAAAAGTAAGAAAGTAACAAACAAATGTTTTCACATCTGATGTAATTTAAGATCCTCAACATATGTTGAAGTGAGAGATATTTTTATATTCAAATGTTTAAATAAATAATTTCCATTCCAGCAAGAAAAAAAAATAAAATAAAACTTTATTTTTTCCTTGCCAGAAAGGAGAATGTGACTCTGACGAGGCAAAAGTGATTCACATGCATGCATCGAAGGTCATTTGTGCATGTTCAGATCTAGTTATTTATTTATTTGTTTAGCAATAACAACAACACCTACAAAAAAAAGCAATTTTCTCTTTCTCTACGCTCTAAAGAGATTAGAATGTAATTAGTGAAAAATTCGATCTAAAAGTTCAATATAATCAAGAATTGAGGGTAAAAAATCTGGTGTGATTGACACAGAACTTTGTGTTCTGTGCTTATCCCACCAGATTTTTTGTGTCGACGTATAGACCAATTTAGTTTTCGGCAGCAGACCCTACTAAAATTCATGATGTAAAATTTATTATACATTAAAATTCAATAAACATAGAAATATATTTAGCCAGGAAGACTGGCAACGGAGAAGAGTCACCACAATCAGCGAAAGATCGGGATTGGTGGGACCCACTTTTTTGGACGTGTATTTCCATCAAAATCTCGATAGGCTTATTGAATTTTTTATTTTAATGCAATACTTTCTATCTATATATCTTACTTATAAAGTAAAAGAAAGTAAAAATATCCAAGACAAAATAAAGTAGGATTACATCCAACTTTAGGTGTATAATGCCCAATGCACCGCACAATTTAAGTATAACTTAAAATAAAGTATCAGCAACATGGCAACGTTGTAAATTTTAGTGATATTCTGCTGATTTATTTGTGATTTAATATTATAAGACTTAAACGATACTGTTATTTATTAATAAATATATATTGGGGGTCCTGGCATCTTTATTCACGCCATTTGGGTCTTGAAACATGATTTTATTTTCAATCAGAGAACGTGTTATCTTAGCAACGAGCGTGGTTAGCAACGGATGACAATGAAAGTTTGTTAAATTTCATACTTAACCCCCAAATATTTAAGCCCTCGATTTCGGGGGCTTAGCAATGACTTAAGCTAAAAAACAATATTGATAATATAATATTAATTAACTAATAATAATACATTTTTTGGATTCGATTTCGATTTTTCTTATAAAAAACATGAACAATATGAACTATATTTTCGAGGATGATCTATATTATATTAGAGGAGGGCCTGTCGGTCCATCCGTCTGTCACGCTCTGACCAACTTCCCGTTGGAATTTTGAAACGAAATTTTCCAGTCTTATATTAGTAGAGCTGTGTTTTTCAATCTTTTGAATTTACAGGTTGAAAAATTCTGGCGATTCTCTTGGTTCATGACCGACAAAAAGATTGTAAATCAAAAGACTATGTAAGTTATATGATTTTCTCTATTTTGGTACCTATTTCCCTTCTCCATGAAATTATGTTTTTATTATCGTGTAGAACTTTGCCTTTTTCCTTTTGCCGCCTACCCTCCGTGTAGGGCTTCGCCACCCCTAGGGGTCCCGACCCACAGATTGAAAAACACTGTTATAGAGTGACAGATCGTTATTAATATTTATATATAGTAGCCTATATATAAAATTGCTATTAATTGATCAAAAATCATGAAAATTAATATTTTGTTTCTGATTTTCTCATTTTTCTGAAATTAATATTTATAAACAATATGTATTTAATTTAGTTTATGATTATTAAAAAGAAAAAATTATTAAATTAAAAATAAATCACCAGAATATCACTAAAATTTACAACGTTGCCAGGTTGTTGATACTTAATTTTAAGTCATACTTAAATTGTGCGGTGCGATTGGGCATAAGTGTCTAATTTTTGATATTTGAGAAAAATGGTAAATGTAGTCTATTTCCATTATAGGCTATATTATATTATTCCAGAAGAGTTTAATCGATAATTTAACGCAATGAAGTCTCCTGAGCATAACTAACATACTTGAACAAAAGGTCAGATAATTGAGAACATTCCCAATGGAAAACTAAACTTTTCCCAATCGTTCCCTTTGATATAACATGAGCTTAAATAATCATATTAAACTAGTCGCCTTCGGCGGGCTTTTCGTATAGTCAGGGTGCTTCGCTCCCTGGACCCCCTTGCTCGCATTCGGCGAGCAATTGGCAGCCTTCGGGGGGGGGGGCAAGTTTGTTGCCAATTTAAGATATTTCTAGTTGCAATGCAAAATTTCAAAAAAAAAAAATTTAATTTTAAATATCTGATTTATTAAATCCTGCATTTCTTCTTTATAATAACCAAACTCTTACAGCAAGAGATTGTTGGATATATTTAGGTTAGTTGCAAATGGCAATACGTGAAATTAATTAATAAATGGGCTTGGCGTAGAGGTTAGCGTGCTAACCTCGTATACCAAACGTCGCGGGTTCGGACCCCAGGCAGTCCGATGATTTTATTTAAGCCATTTGGATACCAAATGGCTTAAATAAGAATGCCTGGACCCCAAATAAATATATATTATTAAATAACGGTTATCGTAAAAGTCTTAAATGGCCTAAGTTGTCGAAAAGATTGTGTGGATGTGTGTGTGAATGTGAGAGTGAATGAGAAAAAAGTGTGTGTTTAAAAAAAAAAAAAAAAAATTAATTAATTTTCCAAAATATTTAACAGATTTAGATTATTACTACGTTACTCCCAGATCTATGTACTATATGTGTACTTAATTTCAAATAGATTCATTGAAAATTGTGGATTTCTATAGAACATACATATAAAAGTTTTTCCCCATTTCATCTTTATATATCTAATCCTGAATTGAACTAGAGTTCAAATCCACCTCATGCCAAAAAATTATCCAATTATCTATTTGAGATGCCTTCTCCTGGGGGAGGAAACGGGAACCCACCTCATTATTATTCCCATGAAAGTTACTCCTTAGAGTAACCACAGCGTGTAAGGTCTGACACTAATGGCTGAGGAGAGAGATAATAATCATTAACAGCAACGATATTCCTCCTCTGTCTTTTTTTTTTAGAAAAGTATAGGTCCGAGAGACAAAGTAAAAGAACAGAAAAAAATGACAAGTGAAATGTAAAATATGAATTCTTTTTATGTTTCTACTTTAAGAATGACTCAAAATAACTCAAAATAGCCCACGGGGCGTGGTGTAGAGGTTAGCGTGCTAACCTCATATACCAAACGTCGCGGGTTCGGACCCCAGGCAGTCCGATGATTTTATTTAAGCCATCTGGATACCAGATGGCTTAAATAAAAATGCCTGGACCCTAATATATATAAATTCATAAATAACGGTTATCGTAAATGTCTTATATGGCCTGAGCTGCCGAAAAGACAGTGTGAAGTGTGTGTGGGGGGTGATGAGAAAAGTGTGAATGTTTTTTTTAAAACAAAAAAAAACTCAAAATATAAAAAACTGTAGAAAGTAAAAATACATTCATCAATTAGTAACTTCTTTAAGAATATTTTTGAGATGTGAGACATGATGCCGTTTAGGGTGTTTTTAATTTATTTATAGAAAGACCTTGATAGAGGTTATTTCGGTTTGCCTCTTTTATTTTAAGAACCATCGGTCAACACTGCCCTAGTATTACCATTCATGTTCGTATGAGTCAGTGGAAATAAAGGTGAATTCACCTACCGGATATCGATTATCTAGTATCCTATAATTTTTTAATAAAAATTACAATATTAAGGGTGGATAATAATATTTTCTTAAACGAAATGTAAATTTCTATTAAACTTTAGGATTAATTTCATCTCAGAGTCTTTTACTATTATTGGGAAATAAATAAGTAAAAAGTAAGAAATAAAAACGATACACCGAAGGGACTTAGGGGACTAAGTATGATGAATGAAGATTTTTAAATGATACATAAAGATACATAAATGATACGTAAGTAGGCTACTAAGAGATCCTGAAAGTTTCAGATCCCTAAATCAATTGGTTATTGAGAGAAAGTAAATTAAGTAAAAAACAAAAAAAAACAAAAATAAAATAAATATTTTTCTCAAGATTGACTGAACCGATAGATCTTAATTTTTAATATGTTTTGGGGGCTGATAATAGTTCCAAGAAAAAAAATCAAGAGTTATATAACAGGTCATTCAATAGCTGTAGGGCATATAGATGGCGTTACTAGAATTTTTTCAATAGTACTAACCTTCAAACGATACGTGTATAAATTTGACAGCAATCTAACTATTGATTAGTGAGTTATAAAATTTTATGTGAAGCAACTTTTGTTATTGGAAAAAAAATAGAAAAAAGTGAATTTCGAGTTTTAATAAAGCTTTTTGATGAAAAAAAAATACAGTGGAAACCAAACAATGGCTTGATCTTGTTTTCAGATCTCAAGAGAATGAATGCTTGCTGGGAAGAAATTTAAGTCCAATGATGAAGTAATCGCTAAAACTGATGCCTATTTTGACGAGAAAGATAAATCGTACTATAAAAGTGGTATCGAAAAGTTGGAAAATCGCTATACTCGTTGTATCGCCCTCGAAAGCAAATATGTTAAATAATAAAATCGAGTTTTGTCAAAATTTTGTGGTTTTTTTCTTACTTATCCTACGGACTTAATTGAATGACCTGGTAGCTCAAGAATATCTTTGAAAAAAAAAAAATAGTTTTTCTTTTAATTTCAAATTGTGCCTAAGTATCATTCAAAAAATTTTCAGGGTATATTCATACTTATTGTCTACCTGAACCCTAGGGCCTTTATAATAAATCAAAATATTCCTAAAAAAATTTGTTTATGTAAAACTTTTAATATGTAAAAAAATAAAGGCAATAGATTTGAAATTAACTCTATATATTAGTTTCAAGATGTAAAATTTATTCCACCTCCACCCCCTAGTAGTTGCAGGTTAGAGATGTTAACAAATGTCAATATTGATAAACTAAAAGCCAGGGCGAGTGATCGCTGTCTCCAAACAGTCCGATTAATATTTATTTAAATCATTTCGATAGCAAATGGTGTAAATAAATATGCCTAAATAATTTGTATCGTATTTGTGTATTGTTTAAAGTCTATATGGTCTAAGATGCCGAAAAAACTTAAAAAGAAGGTGGTTATTACATCACTTGAGATCAAATTGTATCTTATTCTAACCTAGAGGGTTTTTTTTAACAGAAATCAAGTTAAATTTATTTATTAATCTTTTATGAAATAGAAAATTGGAGAGTCAAAAAGACTAAAGGGACAGGGATATAATTTATTAGAATGATTAATTATTTATAGATTTTAAGGTAGAATGACGAATGAATGATATTGGTAATGTGAAAAAAAGGCAAATTCATCTTTTAAAATCAATTTCTCTATTTTGAATAATTATATTTTAGAATTATTATTTGAAATATCGATAGAAAAGAAAGTTTACTGCGCGACAAATATTGATCGTATCACGGTATAGAAATCCGAAAATATAACTATTAGAACAATGAAACAATGAAGGGGGAGAGAATTTGAGAATGATTAATAGCGAATTAGCTAAATATTTTTAAAAGAATAATTATTTATGTTTATAAATTTTATGAAAAAGGTGGCAACAGTTACACCAGAATTTTCGGTGACGTTTTTGTTTACTGGAAGTTAGGCAACCAAATAATCAACTATTGGAATTTTACTTGGGCTGGCCTATCTCCTAGGATTAAATCAATTTTTGAAAGGTATTAAAAAAAAAAAAAAAATTATGGATGCGAGTTCAAATATATATTTTTTTCTTTGGACTATTTGTGAGTTATAGAAGAAGATAAAGAAGTTAATATGGGGTAGCCTAAAGCAATAAAATTTATTTCACCGCTATATTACCGACCTTTCGGAAGAAAAACACTTCCTTCTTCTGGATAATTTATTTAAATTCTCATCTTAATTATAAATTATAAATAAATAAATAAATAATTAACACTAGGTTAAATTTCAGAAGGTTTTTATTTCTAGCTTTTGCGCATTTAGACGTTAATATATCATCTTCAGAGCTATGACACAAATTAACTATTATTTATTAACCATAATAGTTAGAAATAAAATTATATAATATATAAAAGAAACTAGAGTCCGACCAAAACAAGATTCTCAGCCGAAACCAAATTTCGGCCTCAATCTTAGTTTCAGCCGAAATCGTAACCGAAACCGAAACTTGTTTTCTTAAAATTTCCTATACAAATTAATATCATTTTACCTTTTTTGGAACGAAGTTCTTTAACGCGGCTTACGCAGAGTGAAATGGGAAAAAATGTAACGTAACAAAAATGCATTCCTAACAAAAATGCGTTCCCAGCGCCCGAGCGAAGGCGGAGGAAGGCGAGATTAGCCGAAGGCGAAGAAAGACGAGATTATCCGAAGTCTTGGCGAGGCCACGCCCATCTCTTTCTTTTCTTCGGGCCCAAGTTTCGGCTGATTTTTGGCCGAAACCGAAACCAGGATTTTTGGGCGAAACCGTAACCGAAACCGAAACTTCGATCAGTTCCTGATAGAAACCTTTTGAAACTTAACCTAGTGCTATTTATTTTTCTATAATTAAATGAGAATTTAATTAAATTTAAGAATGTTTCAACTAGTGACAAAGGGAGATTATATTAAATATAATTGTTGTAAGAATTTGTTAGCCAATCAAATATGATTTAGAGTGCTGTAGAAGGAGCTTTTTTCTTCCGAAACTTCGTTCGTATGGTGTCGAAATATATTCCTTACAACGAGCGACATTTTTACACATAGATTTGTGTGAGCAGAAAATCATTTTCTCTAATAAACATATTTACAAACTAAATAAATAAATAATGTTGTAAGTAGAGTTAGAAAGTATTTTTAAGAGTATGAAGCAAACCAGATGCAATCAATAGAAAATGCAAATGCGAATCATCTTAAAATAAGACGAAAACAAACGGGAGATTTTTTTTATAAGTATGAAATCTATTGTTTAAAGAGAAAGAGATTCAATAAAAAAAAAAAGATAATGAGTGTCATCAAAACTTTCGGTCTGTTTGCTGAATGAGCACGTGGTTAGTGAAATTTATCTTTTTGAGTATTGAGAGGAAAAAAAAGTAAAAAGATTCCGACATTTAGATTAGATTAAGGTGAGAGGTTCATTTAATTAAAAAAAATGCGTCGGAAAGAGAAATAAGAAGTAAGATAAGAGAAAGAAATGCGAATTTTAAGGTTCATTTTTGATTTATTGACAAAGAGCCGACCAGGAATGGGCAATTGTTAAAAATTAACAAAAGGATATTGGTGTAGAGTTATTTTATTTTCACTTCTCGAAAAAAATAGTGAACTATTAGGCTCGTAGGGATCAGCTAAATTAGCTAAAGATAAAAAAAAAATTTGGATCAATAAAACCCAAGTTGTCAAGTTTGGAAGTTTAAGGAAGGAAGATCTGCAGCCTGGAGAATAAAAAACTATTTTAAATTCTTTTAGTCGACGTTTCGGACGCCAATCGCGCCCTTCTTCGGGACAAAAGATTGTTAAAAAAACACAGATGTTGTTGTGGAATATATAAAATATTCGAAGAATCTTGAAAAAGGCATCTTTTTTTGTAAGAGATGAGTTCTCTGTGCGTTATTTTTTACTTTCTCTTACCTATGTATATATGTAATATATATATAGAGAGAAAGTATTGGATTCATGTCAAAAATTCGATGTCGAGATTTTGATGGATCTTCACGTTTTGAGGTCCCCTGAATCCAAAAAAGTGGTTTTCGCGACATGGTCTGTCTGTGTGTGTGTGGGTGGGTGGGTGTGTCTGTGTTCAATTTTAAGCATGAAGGAATTGAGCTACGAGGTTGAAATTCTATATTTAACTTAAACACCCCCCGGGACCGGAAAAATAAGCTTTTAATCAAAATCGGCCAAAGATTACTAGTACTTTACTGATGTACTTTTTCAGTTTTTTTTCGATTTTCTCAAAATTTGCTCCAACGATTTTTTTTTAAATTCAAAAATCAATTATTTTTTAGATACTCTTTAAAATGTATATTCTCATTTTGCGATTGAAATCTTCTGAAGACCACTTTACTCTTGTATTTCATAGGGAAGATAGGAGAAATGGTTGCCATGGTAACAAAATATAAATATTTTCCCATACTTATAAATTTTACATCTGAATTCAAATGTGCAGTACTGTCGGGAACTAAATATATGTCGACACAAAAAATCTGGTGTGACAAGCACAGTACACAACTTTCGATTACCGAAGGTAAGAGAAAGTTGTGTGCTGTGCGCCAGTCACACCAGATTTTTCCAATTCAATTCAATTGGAACACAACGCTCTTCTCGTACACAAAAAGATGCCTTTTTCAAGATTGTTCGAATATTTTATATATTCCACAACAATATCTGTGTTTTTTTAACAATCTTTGGTCCTGAAGTAGGGCGTGACTGGCGTCCGAAACGTCGACCAAAAGAAATCAAAATAGTTTTTTATTCTCCTGGCTGCAGATCTTCTTTCCTTAAGATTAATGGAATTTTGTCGGTGGGGGGTTTTATTTTAGGGGTTTTGCGGCATGTATGACCATTTAGAACCCGTTCCTATTTATTTTAAATTGATTGGTAGCCAATTTAAATAAATTTTTGTCGCATGGGACGAGATGCGATTTTCGGTGGGGGCGGTTCGTTGGAAGATTCAATTTACAGGAGAATCTGGAGGATGAAAATTTTTTGAAGAATATCTTCAAATACTAGCATCAAGGTGATTTGTGACTTGAATTGATAGTTTAAATAAATCAAGTTTAAAATAAATGTAAAAATTATAATTTCTTTAGATGACTAGTTTTTAAAACTTTCAATTTTTTTTCGGAGGGGGTGGTCGTCCCCTGTGTAATTTGTCTGCTTGAAATAAAAAACTATGGTTATTTTTCAAAATTTTAATCTCATATTTGAATTTTTTATTCCCAAAAGAGAATTCTAAATCAATAAAAAATATATAAAATACAACAAACATGTATTTCCATCAAAATCTCGACATCGAATTTTTGACATGGGCGCTCAAAAATAATTAAATAAGAATACATTTCTATAAAGTTTTTATTATTATTATTATTATTATTATTATTATTATTTTTTTTTTTTTTTTGAGAAAAATTTATTAGCTTTTGGATGTGTTCGAAAATTAAAAATAAATTCAATAAATAATTAGTTAATTGAGGTTAAAATACTGGAGCGCAAAATAAGTTCAATTATAATAAAAAAAATTTTAATATAATGTTAGGAGATTAATTAATTCAATTAAAATTTAGAAATAAATAATTATTTATTACAGTTTGGATGTAACAAAAAAATTCATGTTATTCCGAAAAGTGACGGAAGATTGGGGAGGGGGCAGACAGCATCAACCCCTGGGGTTACATTCAAGTGATTAATAAATTAATAAGCTTATTATAAATTAATTAGGTAGCACTCGAAAAAATCCTATTTTCAAATATACACGGTTTTTAATTTTTTTTCTTAATTTTATTTAATTTTGAATAATAATCATAAAATTTTTTAATCATTTATATTATAGCTAATTAAATTTTTAAATCATTAATAAATTTAATCGGACTTTGGAGGTGGGTAATATTAGATAATAAAAAATGTGAATAATTTATTCTTTAATCACCTCTATGAACACCACATCGCTTTAAATAGCTTATATTATATTTTACCGCACTGTTAGTTTTGTGGTTTCTCAATGCACAAGCAAAAAAAAAAAAGCATTTGTATGAAAGTTTGAGTTAAAATCGAGTAGCCTAAAGAATGTTATGTCAATCAATACTTTTTATAAATAATTAATAGTATAATTTAATTATATAATTTTTTTTTATCTTAAATAGAGAAAGTTAATAATATAATTAAGATATTTATTGTTTGTATTATGCTAAAAGTTAAACGAGGTTCAAGAAATATAATACAAGTGAAATCAATTAAATTAGTAAATTAAGAGGTGATTAATGAATTCATTTTCAAATTCAGATAAAATAGTAAATAAAATTATCAATGATTTCACGATAGTTGTCATCGACTCGCCATAAGAACATAACCCCCCCCCCCCCACCGCAAAAAAAATATATATAGTAAAAAATTATAAAAATATAGGTAAAAATATCGTTATTATTTTTTTTTTTTTTTTCAAATTATTTATTGATACATGTTAAGTGTTGATTTATAATCAATAAATAATTTGAAATAAATAACCAAGAATTTTTATTAGAGTCAGGTGAATATCTTGTAGTAAGGAATAAAGAAAAGAGCGATTGCAGATACGTTTATTTCGTTTATTAGTCACTTCAAGCAGACGTTTCGGTCAGATATACGACCATTCTCAGGGCTGTGTCAACAAAATTCCTCAAAAAATCGAATTGAGCCATTCGAACTTTAAATATTATCGAATTAAATAAAAAAGTGTCATTCATCTCGAAATTTTTGTTTTTTTTTCCGAAAATGTCAAAAAAAAAAACGTTCAAGATGAATCTGTAAAATTTTGTCATATTTATTTCTGAAAAGCACATTTAAAGACAAAAATTTCAAAAAAAAAAAAAAAAAACGTCTCGATAAGTTAATTTTTTACAGTTTTACGGTTATTTAAAAAAAAAAATCGATGTTTTTTGAAAATGCTATAACTCTTTTTTGGCTGGGTCGTAAAATCTGAAAAAATTCTCAGACACGTTTTCAATAGGGTATAAAAAGATGACAAAGTTTCAGCCAAATCAAAAATGGTCGGGTTCAAAAGTGGTCGAGTTGGCGTGGAATGCCCCATATATATTTTAAACGCTGTTCGATATTAAATAAATATAGTGATGAGAAGTGGCTGTAGACTTTGAATTGGGTATAGGAGACTTTGCAGCCAAGGAATTAAATAAAAAACTTATTTAATTCCTTGGCTGCAAAGTCTCCTATACCCAATTAAATAAATATTTGATAATTTTTAAAGTGAATTCAAATGGATAGTGGGGGGTAATCGCCCAGATCGTCCAAAATCCACTCTGACAAAGAATAAAAGAATAAACGTATTCCAGCTCTAGTAAAAAATATGCATAACAGAAAGAGGAATTCCACATGAAATGAGCCACTCACTCCCTTAGCATTGACGTTAATGAAAAAAAAAAATAGATAACGTGAAACTGTCTCGGGTGTGACTATTTCAAGTACAATGCAGACTTCTCATTTGCACTTTCGAATAACGCAGAATTTAAGTAAACAATGCCTGTTATTAATTAGAGAATATTGTTATTATTATCAGGAATGAAAGTTAGAAGAAAACGCAGCCAAAATTTTTTCTTTTTAAATATATTTCAACTTCTTTTTAATTTTGTTTTTATTATTTATTAATCAAAATATTTTAATTTCAAGTGATAAATGATTTTAGAATAATACATTTATCAGGAAAATTTAAAAATATTATTTTTAAATAAACAAAGATAATAAGTGTTTATTTTTAGTATTTAGGTGTAGGGGATCGTTGTTAGAATCCTGCCTTTCTGGGGCTAATGAACACCTAAATTGCATCAGAAACTCACTTTTCGATTAATATATTATATTAAAAAAATTTTTTTATGGATTATTAAATTGTTAATTAAGCCATCAATAAGTCAAGCAATCAACGCTTTAAAAGTTTCCGAAGTCTGAACAGGTGTCTGAATTGAGATAACTTAGACAAGCCATCATTCAATCATGAGGGTTTTTTTGTTTAAGGTCTTATTTTGGCATATACGGTCATTTAGATACATGCCTATTTATTTCAATCGATTGTAAGCTAATTCAATTGAATTTCTAATTTGGGACGGGAAATGACCACCGATCCCTAGGGCAAAAAGCTAATGATTTACCTGTGAGTCATGGGATCCGAGAGGGTCAGTAAAATTAATAAACAGTAGGAATTTACAATATTCTTAAAATAGCGAATTTATTTTAATTTTCTCAACTGGAGAAAAAGAAAACAGTTTGATAATCCGAAGGCAAATGCAGATATCAGAAGAAACATTTTAGGATAAAATATGGCTCCTTTATTTAGATATTTTGTTTAAATCGCCTAAATGAGTTAGCGAATATAAAATTTCAAGTAGTGTCAAATGATTCGGTTCTCAGCGATTAGCGATTGATGTCAGACAATTACGCAATCGATGAGTGAAAGTCCTGTGATTTTGAGTGATGGGTTCAGCGCATCCTGGCCAATTTTATCTCGATAAAGACACTCCCAGTTTGCGGTCTTAGAATTTGAGGAAAAAGAAAAGAGCGATTGCAGCTACGTTTATTTCGTTTATTAGTCACTTCAAAGCGACGTTTCGGTCAGATTTGCGACCATCCTAAGGGCTGAAGTGTGTCAATTAGGAACCGACCGAATAGTCTAGCTTTCGGCCAGTTTCGGCCAAAAACCAACCGAAACCTGAGTTAGAAAAAGTTAGAAAAGATGGGACGAGATTCTCATACAAAAAAAATTTGCCACAAGGCGGGGAAGAGAAAGAAAAATTTTCCGCCAGGTGGAAAGGAGGCGGGAAAAATTTCGTCTCCCTAAAAAAAAGAAAAAATGATTTTCACAGAGGGGAAAAAATTTTCCGCTCATTATATTTTCGAATAAGCTAACAATTTTAAAGGTATTAAGATGATATTTAATAAAAAATTTTAGGTCCACAAATTGGCCGAAAGAGAGAGAGAAAGAGAACTGAGTGTTTATATTATTTCATCACACAAGACATGATGTAACCAAGCAGTCAGTAGTCATTTGCACACTTTACTCAATATAATCTGACCTCTTGAAACATTGCGTTATCTCTGATCGAATACAAGAATTAATCTATTTATTAATTTTACTATAATTCTGAATTATGCTTACTATCATTTGTTGTGAATTATTGTCAATAAATACTAGAACAAAATAAAAATAAAGTTTGATCCTAAAATGCTATTGAATAAAAGCACTACTTTTTTCTCTATTTCCGCCCTTTCCCGATAGCACTACTTTTAATAAAAAAAAAAAATAGCACAATTTCTCTGATTCTAAGCAACTATTCTAAAAATTTTGATAATACGAGGGCAGGCCAATAAGTCCGTGACTTTTTATATTTCCCGCCTCTAAACTGAAATGGCAATACTGCTCTTGTCAGCAGGCAACTATCAGCTGACTCCTGTCAAAATTTGAACCAGCTGGGTCTTTTAGTTTTTGTTTGACATCCATTAATAGCAGACTAACTCGTGATTTGAGAAGACAATGCAGGACAATGTGCAATTTCCATGGCAAAAATCCATGAATTGCTTTCTCATTCGCCTTATTCTCCGGATTTAGCCCCGAGTGACTATTTCGTGTTTCCAAACCTGAAAAAATGGCTTGGTGGAAAGAGATTTGACACCAAAGATGAAATCATCTCACAAACAAATACCTATTTTGATGTCCTCGACAAATCTTATTTTTGGAAGAAATAAAAAAATTGAAGAAACGTTGTACAAAGTGTATAGAGCTCAAAGAAGACTATGTTGAAAATAAAATAATTTTTTATCCAAAAACCTGTGTTTCATTCAAAAAGTCATGGACTTAGTGACCTGCCCTCGTAATTTATATGAACATATATATTTTTTTTATTAATAATGCAAGGTTCTCTCTTCATATATCTTGAGACAACATAAATTTGGGTTATTTTGATATTTTTACAAAAAGTACATGAGGTATTAATGTGTTTGAGAGTGGAGCCTTAAGCTTAGGCAACCAAAATGCTTAGCCGTCGGAAGTGTTGTCTTAAAAGTAGCTTTTCCTTTCAATTGCATTTAAAAAGAAGATGATTTATTTATTTTTAAAAATATTGGCTTGGTTGACTAAGCTCAAGACTCCATTCTCAAGCACATCAGGTACTGACGGACAGGGTAATTTTCAAATTAGACAATGTAAGGTTAAAGTGAATCCATTCGTTTTTCTATATGATTATTCCATTTAAAAGATTTTAATCTTCATTTCAATTTTAATTTACCTATGAAAAAACAAAAGTTTTCATTAAAAAATTTTAATTAAAAAAAAAAAATGAAATAATCAGATGAGAAATTGCTTGTAATTTATCTTTGGTCTAATTTGGCCATTAGCTTAAATGTAATTACTGTATCTTTTAGTACAAATAACCAAAATAACCTCTGAAGATGGTACCGAATTAGATCGAAACGTCAAACTCATAAATAAAAGAAATGACAGACTCTTTTTAAAACCTATCAGTTAAAGGTCTACACCTCTTTTAAAGATAAAAATTTATAAAATCTATTAATAATGTCATAGATTTGAGTTTGAGATAAATTATAAAAAAAAAATTGTGTTTATCAACATCCGATAAATTATTATTTAATATTAATTGATTTTATTTAAAAAAAAAAATGTAAAGTAAGTAGATGAAGACATCTTTAAATGTCCTTATCTAATCATATAACATTATCAGCTATTAAAATAAAAATTATGTTTAAAAAATTTAAATTCATAATATATCAACATATGATGCCTATGAAACTACAAGATAAATGGGATGGAAAATTTGCGGAGTTTTTATATTTTATTTATAGTATTTATGTTTCCGCTCAGGGACTCACATCTTGTGGGTACGTGGATGGCGACCACGAGCTCCCCGAGCTGGGACAGTCAGTCCATCAGATCTTTGTTTGTATGTTTCTTCCTTCCTCTTATCAACAGGCATCAGACCGTGCGACAGGCCCGCCTGTCCTATTTCTTCCGATCGCAAAAACGCATAATAGGGTTGGAGGGAAAAAGTTAGGTCCGCCGACCCCGCATCGCGGGGAATAAGGCGAGGACAGAAGAAGAAGAATGTTTACTTTCTATTATCTATATACAGTATGTAATATACGGTATAGTGAGAAAGTATTTGCGATCATGTCTCAAATTTTATGTCGAGATTTAGATGGTCCCCCTGAATCCAAAAAAGTAATTCCCGCAAATTAGTCTGTGTGTGACGATTTTAAGCATGAAGGAAATGAGATACGAGGTTGAAATTTTATATTTAAGTTAGGTTCCCTATCAGACAGTTAAAATAATAATAATTTTTGATAAAATCGGCCAAAAAGTACTATTAATTAACTGAAAAATACTTTTTTCAGTTTTTCAAATTTGAATTTCTTCTAAGAAAGTTTTTGAAATTTTAATTTCAATATATTCAACGTTATGTATTAGCTTTACATAATTATATTTTTCTAAATTTTTTATTCATATAAAATGTTTGAAACTTTTTATCTAATTCCGAAAATGTCTATGACTTCCAAATCTAAATTAATTTGAATTGAGAAAAAAAAAAAAAAAAAGAAATGTTTTTTTATGAATCGA
>JAKCPI010013654.1:0-21593 GCA_023213315.1 Euborellia annulipes
TATTTAAAACATAGGCAGATGTCTCTCATTTTAAAGTGATAGTGATAGTGTAAGAAAAAAAAAAACAGAGATTAATTTCGATTTGAAATTAACGAAATGTAAGAAGTTTATTTTTATTTTTTTTTTCTACCTCTATTATACTAAAATGAACAATCTAAGGGCCTGAGGTGTTATCACGGAAACACGCCCCTTTTTTTAAATACTATTGCAACTCCAACTGACCGACCATGTACAGTATGTTCATCCGCCTAATAGACCTATTCTGATTAGATTTTTTTTATTTTACGGGCGCATTGTATGTGTATGTAGAACGAGAAAGAAAGAGAGAGATAGAGAACAATAAATAAAAGTTTGAATGTTAAAAAAAAAACAACAACAGCGTAATGTATAAATTATACTAGGTTTTGTGTACGTACGAGTATAATAACAATTTGAATTATATTATTAACAAAAAAGTAAAATATATAAATGAAAAAGTTTAGATCTATTTATGAATCTACCGTATACTCTGCTTGATGAAGATATAGATTCAAGTAGGGCTGGACGTAAACCGGTTTACCGGTAAAAACCGGTAAAAATTTTTTACCGAAAACGCGGTAACGAACCTCTAATTCGATAAAAACCGGTTTTTTTTCGAAAGTCGGTAAAAACCTATTTTTCGGGCGGTAAAAATTTTGGTTCCGCGGGAAAAAAAATGTTTCGGCAAAAAATTGGCTTTCTAAAAAAAGGTAAAATATTTTTTCGCCCTGGGAAAAATTTTGGTTCCGCGGGGGAAAAAAATGTTTCGGCTAAAAATTGGCACAAAAATTCGATATCGAGATTTTGATGGATATACACTATAAAAAATTGCGACATGATCTGTCGTGTGTGTGTCAGCAAAATATCTCAACAATGATAAGAGCTAGGAGCTTGAAGTTTTAAATTTAAGTTAGGTACTCTCTTGGCACGTGACAGTAAGCTTTTGAACAACATCCGCCAAAAAGTACTAGTACTTTACTGATGCACTTTTTCAGTTTTTTTTATTCGATTTTCTTAAAATTCGCTGTAATGATTTTGATTAAAATTCAAAAATCAATTATTTTTTAGATTCTCTTTAAAATGTATATTCTTATTTTGTCATTGAAATATTTCTGAAGACCACTTTACTCTTGTATTTAATAGGAGATAGGGGAAATGGTTGCCATGGTAACAAAATATAAATATTTTCCCATACTTATAAATTTTACATCTTGAATTCTAATGGGCCGTTTTGATAACTTTACCTGACCCCAACATTAAAATAGCCTCCCTATGGGGAAATACATGGTGTGTGTCCTTCAGCATTAAAATAGCTGAAGGACAAACACCATGTATTTCCCCATAGGGAGGCTATTTTAATGTTGGGGTAGGTAAATGATCAAAAGCGACCCATATATCGGCAGAAACTAAATATATGTCGACACAAAAAAATCTGGTGTGACAAGCACAGAACACAACTTTCCATTCACACTAGATTAAAAAAAAAATCAAATAACTGTGAAATAAAAGAGATAAAGAAATGGAAATTTTTCACTCGACGTGTTTGAGATTTATTAATTTCTACGTTGATTACAGGATGATTTATATTATTAATTTTGCCAATAAATATGGGCTAAAAGAAAAAATGACAAAAACAATAACAAAAATCTGGTGTGATGGCACGCAACTTTCTCTTATCCTTCGGTTAAGAGAAAGTTGTGCCCCGTGCAACTTAAATATAAAATTTCAGCCTCCTAGCTCATTTCCTTCATGCTTAAAATTGATCACAGACACAGACGGACCATGTCGCGAAATCCACTTTTTTTGATTCAGGGGACTCTCAAAACGTGTATTTCCATCAAAATCTCAACATCGAATTTTTAACATTAATCCAATACTTTCTCTCTCTATATATATTAACATATATAGAGGTAAGAGAAAGTAAAAATAGACTTGCATTCTAATGGCAATAAGAGAGAAAAAAAATTATTTTTTAAAATCGAGAGAATATTGAAAAGAGAATAATTAATAGCGCTATAAAATAAATAAATACTAGTCGTTTAATACGATTATTTATTTGTCTCTCCCGTCCGAGAGAGAGGGTTATTTGTTTAAAAAACTAGCTTCTTCTCTCTGGTTCTAATAAATCGATTTATTTAGTCGATAGATTTGCGATGGAGATAATAAAATAATTTCTTGGAAAAAGGGTTTAATAGTTATTTCCAGAAATAGCATCTCTCGCCGGCCAGCGACAATGCCTGGAGGGGAGGTGCAGGCGCCACCTCCCCTCCGCTCGCCGTTTCTTAGGCCCAATTAATCAACGATATAAAAAAATTAAAAAAATCTGAATCTTAAATTGCCTACAACTCGCAAACCACGGCTCCAAATTTTATGGGATTTTTTTTAATAAGCTCAGAATTTTATAGGCAAAATGCAGTTGAGAATAAAAATTTTAATTTTCTCTTACCTATATATATATATGTAATATATATAGGCCTATAGAGAGAAAATATTGGATTAATGTCAAAAATTCGATATCGAGATTTTAATGGAAATACACGTTTTTAGGTCCTCTGAATCCAAAAAAGTGGTCTTCGCGACATGGTCTGTCTGTCTGTGTTCTATTTTAAGCATGAAGAAATTGAGCTATAAGGCCGATATTTTATATTTAAGTTAGGTACCCCTAGGGCGTGAAAAACTTTTAATCAAAATTGGCCAAAGAGACTAGTACTAGAACTGTGACACACACACCAGATTTTTATATTTTTAATAGATGGAGAAAGAATAAAAATAAATATTTTTAGATAAATTGTTACACCAGATTTTTTTGCGTCGGGATATATTTAGTTTTTGCCTATATAAGTATATATTGATAATAAAAATTCAAAATGTAAAATTTTTTTTTTTTTTTAAACACACTTTTTTCTCATTCGCACTCACACTCACACACACATTCACACAGTCTTTTCGGCAACTTAGGCCATTTAAGACTTTTACGATAACCGTTATTTAATTATATATATTTATTTGGGGTCCAGGCATTTTTATATAAGCCATTTAGTATCCAAATGGCTTAAATAAAATCATCGGACTGCCTGGGGTCCGAACCCGCGACGTTTGGTATACGAGGTTAGCACGCTAACCTCTACACCAAGCCCCGAGGGCCAAAATGTAAAATTTATAAACATGGGAAAATATTTATCTTTTGTTACCATGGCAACCATTTCTCCTATCTTTCCTATGAAGCACAAGAGTAAAGTGGTCTCCAGAAGATTTCAATGGCAAAATGAGAATATTATACATTTGAAAGAGCATCTAAAAAAATAATTGATTTATGAATTTTAATCAAAATCATTGGAACGAATTTTGAGAAAATCGAAAAAAACTGAAAAAGTGCATCAGTAAAGTACTAGTACTTTTTGGCCGATTTTGTTCAAAAGCTTCGTGTCACGAGTCAGGGGGGTACCTAATTTAAATTTAAATTGCCGCAGCTTCTTTTCGTTGCACAGATGTTCGGTGTAATGAATAAAACAATTTATATATAAATATAATTATTTCATGCCCTCGGGGCATGGCGTAGAGGTTAGCGTGCTAACCTCATATACCAAACGTCGCGGGTTCGGACCCCAGGCAGTCCGATGATTTTATTTAAGCCAATTGGATACCAAATGGCTTAAATAAGAATGCCTGGACCCCATATATGTATATTTATTAATAACGGATATCGGAAAAAGTCTTATATGGCCTGAGTTGCCGAAAAGACTGTGTGAATGTGTGTGTGAGTGTGAGTGTGAATGAGAAAAAAGTGTGAATGTTTTTTTAAAAAAAAAAAAAAAAAAAAAAAAAAATTATTATTTCATTTTTATTTGTCAAACAGGCCAACTGAATGCATTTTTTTACAGTTTCGAATCAACGATTCATCTTCAGGGCCTAAAAAATTATAATTCCATTACATTCAACACTTTTATAAAAAAAACTTTTATAATGTAATGGAATTATAATTTTTTAGGCCCTGAAGATGAATCTTTGATTCGAAACTGTAAAAAAAATGCATTCAGTTGGCCTGTTTGAAAAAATAAAAATGAAATAATTTTAAACATATATTTTTATTTATTTATTTGAAATTCCTATCAGGATCCCCGTTTAAATGAAATAATTATATTTATATATAAATTGTTTTATTCATTACTCCGAACGTCTGAGCAACGAAAAGAAGCTGCAGCAATTTAAATTTAGAAATAACTTCGTTGAGAATCGTCTACCTTATTTAATTATAAAATTTCAACCTCATAGTTTATTATAATGTACAGAACACGACTTTCCAGCCTGTTGACGTCATCCAGTTGTGGTTATATTTGTCAAGTTCCATATTAATGCATTTTAGAAGTGAATATAACGGTAAAATATTTTTCTAATATATTTTCTTTCTTTTTGTTTCAGGTGAGTTTCCAGCTATTTTTGACATTTTTTTAAGTAAGTAAAGTGTTTATTATTATTATTATTTTTTTTTGAAAATTTTCATTTCAATCATGTGGAGTTTGTAAATAATTCTAGAAATGAAAGAATCAAATATTGCATTATAAAGTTTTCTCTAAAGCAGCAATCTAGTGATAGCAACGTCACACCAGATTATATTTTGTTTTTGTCATTCTTCTCTCTCTTAAAATATAATTAAATAAAATATGCAATGAATATATAAATAATTAATGAAATTAATAAAGGCTTGTATTTTATATTAATATTATTTGTGTCTATTTGGTTGCATTAAATGAATTGGAATTTATTATAAAAAAATAAAAAATCCAAAATATTTTAATCAATATGCAAACGCAACAACAACAACAATTAATACATATTCATGTTTAAATCAGGTCAACTGAATGTTAGTAATTGTTTTAAATGAATGAATAAATATGATATATTAAGTGTAATCAAGGCTATTATTATAATCTAAAGCCACAGGAGTTAAATTATTTTAATATTAATTCAATATTCTAATGCAATGATACTGTCTGTATACGTATACCACCCACATGGTAAAGTGGGTTCCAGCTCTTTCCCTGCGAGAATTAACATCCATATTTTTGGTTTTTAATAAAATGGTTTCCATAGGGAATATGTTTCAAGTTCAAGTAGTCTTTGTCTTCAATACTTTATAGAAAAATGGAAATTACGAAAATCAAGGTGCCTGCAAAAATAAAAGTAAATTTTTTGCAAAATTACTACCTTGTATTATTTTCCCTTTTTTCTATAAAGTACAAAAGAATATTCCATATCCAGAACATTCTTGTTTTTTTTTTTTTTAATAATAAAAAATAATAATAAGAGGTCCCGAGGAGCCATTTACTATTTTAAAGTTTTCCGCTAGAGAGCAGCACAAATCAAGAACGCTTGGAACTATCCAAGGTATATGACCGCGTAACCGTAAATGATGTGCTCATTTGAAATAGCGGTAACAATTTGTAATTGAAGGGCTTAGTGGAAGATAGTCTTAAGCCACATAACATTAGTTTTCGAGATATTAACAAAAGTTTGACTCAAATCAGCCACTTAATTTAGATTAACTTTCTTTATAAAAATTAACACTTGTATGTCTTATAAAGCATTTAGTAGAGAATGGAACATTAATTCACCCTAGTTTAAGTTTTAAAAGCATTTATAATGAATAATGACTTTCCTCACCAGAAAAATGGCAATTTTTTGGCTTAAAAAAAAAATATTGATTTTGGAGTTTTTTAATCGCGATTTTTTTATATACTCAATTAGAGTTTTTCTTTCTGCACAAATTGACATTAAATCTAGTCTGATCTGATTAGCCGTTCGGAATTTACAGTGGTTTAAACTTTGAAATAACAATTTCCCGCCGAGTGCTCTCATGCGGTAAAATGACTTCATATTGAAAAAAATAAAAAAAAGGTCCTGGGGTATTGAACCAATCTTTCTAAAAATATATTTAGATTTAATGTAGCTTGTATGGTCAAGTAGATATGCATTGCGGAAAAAGAGCAATTTTTCGATAATTTTAAAATGAGGTTTTCCGAGAAAAAAATTGATTTTCGAGTTAATTAATCGGGATTTTTTTATTTAGTCTATTAGAGTTTTTCTTTCTGCACAAATCGACATCACATGTAGTCTGATCTGATTAGCCGTTCGGAATCTACACTCGTTTAAACTTTCAAATTAGAATTTACCGCAGCGCGGTAAAATGAAATGATAGGAAAAAAATAAATGGTGAAATCTTTAGCTGAAGAATCATTCTTTCTAACCGTATATTCAACATAATTATATCTCTTAAGACAGAGGAGTTATTCAAGCTGCTAACTTTTCTTTTTCGTCCATGCCTCCCTACCCGGCCACTATACAAACATGCATTGTAAGACGTTGACACCTCACTAGTCTTTCCCCTGTAGTTTTATTAAACAAACATAATATTTTCAAAATGTTCAATGAACATTGCTCATGTTATTTCAAGGATTGTTCCAAGTTCAAGGGATTTGATGGTCATCTAGTAGTTGTCCAATTCAAGTGACCTTTTGGCCCTCGGGGCTTGGTGTAGAGGTTAGCGTGCTAACCTGTTGGGGCGTGATGTTTATTTTTGTTAAATGGCTTAAATAAGAATGCCTGGACCCCATATATGTATATTATTAAATCAATAACGGTTATCGTAAATGTCTTAAATGGCCTAAGTTGCCGAAAAGACTGTGTGAATGTGTGTGTGAGTGTGAGTGGGGTGGAAAAAGTGTGAATGTTTTAAAATAAAAAAAAAAAAGTGAAATTTTGTATTGTTGTTTATTGGAATAAGATTAGGGGATGGGAGCAGCAAAATTTTGACTTTTGGAAAATACTCTATAGCTAACTTGTAAGGGCCATCCCACAGTACAGTGAGGGACAATATTAAGTCCCACCCAAGCGTTTTATACTTGTGATTATTTCATTGTTTTTAAAAGAATATTATATATTTTTTAATGGAAACTTTCATGGTTCAAATCTAGAAAATTTCCAATAAATATTTTCATTTTCCTTTATAAAAACAATGAAATAATCACAAGATGAAAACTGCATGGGTGGGATTTAATATTGTCTCTCACTGTACATATTGAATGAATGAGTTTTTGCATTTATAAAAAAAAATCTTTTTTGGATTATTCATTAATTCTCACAACAAATGTTTTGATTATTTAGATGAAGACATCGAAAGGGTAAAACTTTCTCCCTATATATTTCTTTGAAGGAAGTATATAGCTGATTGTTGATAATCAAATAGGTAGAATGAACGAGCAGGCAGCTAGTTATATTTCAATTCATTAATAATCCAGGGCCGACTTTTCGGTCACATATGGGACCATCTTCAGGGGCAGGTTAATGTCGGAAAAAGGATTATTTATATTTTCAGACGTTAACCTGGCCCTGAAGATGGTCCCATATGTGACCCAAACGTCGGCCCTGGTTTATAATTTCTCAAAATTTCGGGAGGGGGGTTAGATCCCCTCAAATACTTAGCGACATATAATCCATAACTAAAGAAATCATTTAAATATCATTTGAGTGACTTTAATGTACACTTAAGGTGTATAGATTGGGCGTAGTTAAAGAGAACGAAAGGGGAGGGTTATTATTATTATTATTATTAGAATTCCAATTTGTCTCATAAAGAATGAAGGAATGACAGTTTTATTTTATTTTTTTATTACTTTACTTGCTATATTTCATTTTATTGAAGTCATTTATTTCATCATCATCATCATCATTGCCTGGGAACAGGAAAGATGAATTGAAATTACAACAATAAAAAAAAGAGAGAGAGAAATAAGAGATAAAAGGTTATTATTATGTTCATGTACGCTATAAAAGATGTTCATCATTTATCATTTTTTTTTTACTTTTTTTTTAATATAATAAATATAATTGAATGATATCTACAAGGGAAAAGAGAATCAAAATCAATTTTATAATAGACTTTCTATTGGTTATTTCCTTAAACGATAATTGAATTGTTGACAACTTTCTCTACCTTCGATAATCGAAAGTTGTGTTCTGTGCTTGTCACACCAGATTTTAAAACCAGAAATATATTTAGTTTCCTCGATTAGAATTCAGTATGTAAAATTTATAAAAGTAGGAAAATACTTAGCCTATATTTTGTTACCATGGCCTCTCCTATGAAGTTCAAGAGCAAAGTGTGCTTCAAAATATTTCAATGGCAAAATGAGAATATACATTTTAAAGAGCATCTAAAAAATAAGTGACTTATGAATTTTAATCAAAATCGTTGGAGCGAATTTTGAGAAAATTTTAAAAAAGCTGAAAAAGTACATAATTAAAGTACTAGTACTTTTTGCCCGATTTTGTTTAAAAGCTTCGTGTCACGTGCCACAAGGGTACCTTACTTAAATATAAAATTTCATTCTCCTAACTCTTTTCGTTCCTGAGATATTTTGTTCACATACACACAGTTTGCGAGACCTACTCAGGGAACCTCAAAATCTCGACATAGAATTTTTGACATAAAACTAATACTTTCTCTCACATCTCATTCGGAATTAACAAACGAAATCTCTTATAGTTTAAAAAATTAATTTTTTTCTCTCTCTGCAAATGCTAATTAATGTATTAGAGTGCATCAGTGTAGAAATAAAGAAAGGAAATTTTATATTTTCAAATGCTTTTATTTAACTTACTCTTTCAAGGTCTCCAACTTTTTTAGTCTTTGTTTAGGACACTTCCCGATGAGGTAGCGGTGTGAAATTTGTCATTTTTGATGACAATATTGTATGCGATGAGGTACTTTTGCCTCATGCTTCCTCCCTTCCTTTTTTTAATACTGTATCTCTAATAAAAAAGACTTAAAAGTTTAAAATAAGAATATAATAAAAAAAAGCTTTTTTTTTTTTAAATGCTTTTATTTAAATTGACCTAAAAAGAGAGAAATAATTTCATTTTTGTTGATAAAATTGTTGAATACTTCTGACTTAAAAGCGTGGGGCTTCGAAGTGATTTCGAGATTCTAAGAATAGACAATTCCTTAAGCCAGTGGTTTCCAATCTTTATGTTACAACGCCTCCCTTAAAAATATTTAATCATATGGCGCCTCCCCCCCCCCCCCCCCATTTTGTAAAATAATACAAAAAGAAAAATTTTTAATGCTAAAAAATATAAATTTATATTAAAGCGGAGTCAAAAAAAAAATTCCTAGTCATATGCAACCAAAATTATTGTGACGTTTCGGCCTTCTTAAGAGCCGGAGGCGACAATAAATGAAATTTTAATTTTGAAATTAAAATTTCATTTATTCTCGCCTCCAGCCCTGAAGATGTCCTAGACTAGTGGCCTAAACGTCACAATAAAAGAAATAATTTTGGCTGAGTTTGGAAAATTGTTCGCTGTGGCTAATATTCGCGCCTCCCCTTAGACTAGTCCGCGGCCCCCTAGGGAGGCGCGCCTCACAGTTTGGAAAACGCTGCCTTAAGCTATCAATGAGCGCCCCACGCTTTTATTTTAAGTCACAAATATTCAACAATTTTAACAACAAAAATGAAATTATTTCTCTCTTTTTAGTTCAATTTAAATAAAAGTATTTATACTTTCTCTTACCTCTATATATATTAATATAGCCTATATATATAGAGAGAAAGTCAAAAATTCGATGTCGAGATTTTGATGGATCTTCACGTTTTGACGTCCCCTGAATCCAAAAAAGTGGTTTTCGCGACATGGTCTGTCTGTCTGTAACAAAATATCTTAGGAACGAAAAGAGTTAGGAGGTTGAAATTTCATATTTAAATTAAGCACCCCCCAAGGGGTGAAAATACGTTTTTAAACAAAATCGACCAAAAAGTACTATTACTTCAAGAGATTTTTATTATTTCCAAAAACCCAAGTCATATTGGCAAAAAAACATAATTAGTTATTTGGGGGGGGGGGGGGGGGGGGGGGGGGGGGGGGGGGGGGGGGGGGGGGGGGGGGGAAAGATTTTTAAAACTAAGATGGAGCAGGCGAGGTCTTTTCCTCCTTCGTTGATATAATCAACTTCTATTGATGGAAAAGCAACTGTTGCTATGACGACCAAACATCTCTCGATCTGAAACTTCTTACCCCTTAACGTATGTGTGTGTTTTTGTTGATTGTGAAACACAGCGCCAACTTTCTCTTGAAAGATAACAGACACTGTTGTGACGAAACAACTTTATCGCTATTTCATGTTCTCAAGATAGGATAGAATTTCATATGAGATATTATTTATTTATTCTTCTCCCTTCTTTCTTTTTTGTTTTTTTCTTATTCTTTTCCAAAAAACAAAAAAAAAAATATATATTATTTTTCAATAGGTTTTTTAAATTTAATAAACTTTCCTATACTGAAGGAAGAAAAGTTTAAATTATGTTTTTAAGAATATTTTTTTTTTTAATTTCTCCTCTTGGCTGCGAAACGCCATTTAGGGTTTGTATTGTATATGTGTTTATTTGAATTGTATCGATAACAAACGATCCACACACTGGGGCCACTCACTGCAGCGATCAGGATGACTTGCTCTCTTCTATTGCCAGGGGAAAAAAAAGGAATTTTGTTGTGTTTTTTGTAAACCAGGGGTAGTAAAGCCGGGGAGCTTGGCAACGGATTAGAGCAACAACCTCCAAGATCGTAGCAGTAAAAAATATATCTATACAGTATAAGCCCCCGGGCTTGGCATAGCAGGTAGCGTGCCTACCTCCTATACCAAACATCGCGGGTTTTTCGCTCAAGGCACACTCTTCCTGGGGGCAACAAAAATTGTTATGAAATGAACATTTGGTTGTTGATCTTTTAAAGTCCGATATTTGGTCAAATATGTAGAATATCAGACAATTTTTCATTGCGTATTTTTCGATTGAAACCTTGCAAATAAAAAATATGGAGGGAGGCAGCCAATATCAATACCCTAAATGCTTTACCAATTAGTCAGAAACGTTTAAGTGCATTTATTTATTTTTTTTTTTTTTAACACTCACACTTCTTTCTCATTCACACTCACACTCACACACACATTCGCACTGTCTTTTCGGCAACTCAGGCCATATAAGACAATTACGATATCCGTTATTGATTAATATACATATATTGGGGGACCAGGCATTTGGTATCCAAATGCCTTAAATAAAATCATCGGACTGCCTGGGGTCCGAACCCGCGACTTTTGGTTTACGAGGTTAGCACGCTAACCCCTACACCAAGCCCCGAGGGCAAGTGCATTTAGGAATGTGTAGAGAAACAATTGTGTATTCTTTGCATTTAGTGTATTCTATGAAAATAAACAAATCCTCAAGTAGGCCCTGGATTGGCCATCTGAAAGGAGATCCAGGGGGCCAAAGCCAGATAGGCTGGTGCCGCGGCTATTATACTGTATTATAAATAGTAAACTATTCTACATGTAGTACCTACATAATAAAGCTTTAGGTTTTAATGAATTTAATTTAAGTTGATGTGAGTCAAATACATGAATGAATCTGAAGATGGATTCTTAAAAAGTTTCAATTTATCAAGAGGTTTTTAAAGCCTTGTGTTTAATTCCTCTCAGTGTTCTCGTATTCCTCGATAGGATTAAGTATTTTATAACAGTTTTTACTTTCTCTTACCCTATATATATAGAGAGAAAGTATTAGATTCATGTCAAAAATTCGATGTCGAGATTTTGATGGATATACACGTTTTGAGGTTCCCTGTGTGTTCAATTTTAAGCATGAAGGAATTGAGCTAGGAGGTTGAAATTTTGTGCGACAGTCACTCCAGTTTTTTAATTCAAAGGAAGGATGCATCAAAACTCTTTCTAAACATTCAATTGTGGCTATAAACTGACAGAGTTATGTCAAAAACACGATTATCGATCTGAATAGATATGGAATCTTTTAATATTTGTCACACATCCATCCATATAGGCCTAAAATACTGACTTTCTCAGAGGGAGAGTTCTTTACGGTTGGCTAAAGTCAAAGTCTATTGTACCATATTGTGTCGTATTATGGTAAGGAAGCATCAACTTCGACTTTGGGCATTGCCTAGGGGGAGAGGGAGAGACGGGAGGGGGGGATTTCGTGAGCTGCATCTTAAAGTCTGTCTGTCTGCGTGAGGTGAATGCTTGCCAATAATGGACCACCTCCCCTCTCTACCCCCTTCGCTTCGCTTCTCCATTTACCCCTTTTGACCTCAAAGCCATCTACCCTCTCTAATAATTATATTGAAAATAAATTTTTATTTATCAATCTCTTTTTGTTATCTAATAAATAAGCAATGTGGTGTGATTAGTCGCACACCTTTCTCTTACCTTCGGTAATTGAAATTTGTATATTATTTATTTATTTATTTAGCAAACTCTCGACAGAATTTCTTCCAATTACAGAGAGGAAAATTCACTCTAATGATTTTGATTAAAATTCATAAATAAATGATTTTTTTTTTGGATGCTCATTAAAATACTTATTCTTATATTGTCCTCAAAATTATTTTAAGTACACTTGTACTTCATAGAAAAGATAGGAAAAAATAGTTGCCAATATAAAAAATATTTTTCTGTTTATAAATTTTACATCTTGAATTCTTATATAGGTAACTACTGCTGATGATACTAAATAGATGTGGACACAAAGATCTGATGTTATAAGCTTAGAACATTTTTCAATTACCTACGGCAGTGTTTTCCAAACTGTGAGTCGCGAGGCGCGGACTAGTCTTAGGGAAGGCGCGAATATTAGCCAACGCGAGCAATTTTCTATATGACTGCTAAAGTTTTATAGATAAACAATATAAAAGTTTATAGGCCCTACTAATAAATTTTTTTGCAATAAAAATGTTTGTATTTGTATTATTTTATGAAAAATGGGGGGGGGGGAGGCGTTATGCGATTAAATATTTTTAAGGGAGGCGTGATAAAATATAGTTTGGAAACCACTGACCTATGGTAATGAGGAACGGTGTCTTGTGCGACCATTACGCCAGATTTTTTATTATTTCATAAAGTAGTTACTCCTACATGTTATTTCAAAAAAAAATACGTTCGCCTAGAATTGGTAGTGAATAGGGTTTGGAAAAAACAGGAAAATTTTGAAAACCGTTTTTACAAAGCGGAAACCGGTAAACAGGTTTTAAACAGGTTTTTTGTCAACATCTTAAATGATAACCGTTATTAATGAATAGATCTGAATAGATACTATTATTCCAATCCAGTGCTCTATAAGACTGCAAAATTTCGTCATTCAAACGGAAAGTTGGTCAAATAGAGCAAGACAGACGGACGGATGGACAGACAGACACTGCGCTATTATTATATATAGATTATTTAAGTATTGGAAAATTTGGCATCTAAGGCCATTTAGACCCAATCCCTATTTATTTCAAATGATTGATAGCCAATTCAAATGAAATAAATTTTTCTCGCTTGGGACGGGAAGCAAACCCGAAACCCTAAGCCACTAAAAACAAATGTCTTCTCTCTGAGCTATGGGTCACAGGCTAATTTATTATTTGAATAAAAGTATTACTGAAGAAAAAATTTAAAAAGAAAAACAGAATTCGGTTTTTCGGGAAAAACTAGGTTTCTAGGTATTTGAAAATTAGCCAAAGAACCGGTGGGGTTCAAACCCTAGTAGTGAACAAGGGGAGTAAGAAAATGAGAGGTGAGGAGGGGAGATGAGATTCCCCTTCCCATTGGATCCTCGTCATTTGAAAATCTCCAACTCGAAATTGAAAAGTAAAGGAGATCTCTGTCTGTGCAAAAGTGTGAGTAGCCATCATGAGAGGAGAGAATCGTTCGTTCTACCCACCACTTTCTAGGGTTTTGGCGCTTCAGAAAGAATCATTTCAATTAAATACAATGCGACCAGTCACACCAGATTTTTATAGCTAATTATGCGCTGGTCCATTCCTCTTTTATGCAGAGTAATTAAATTCTTCCCTTATCTATCTATCTCTTTGTGCGGGTTTCATCTCCTCACACTGTCATGTTCACAAATATAGACCTATACATACAAAAAGCTGCTGACAGGCACACTTTATTTTATTTTTTTAATTTGTTAACATTACTTTTTTTCTCTCTTCTTTTGTTTATTTTATCATAATTTTTATTTTAGTTAAATAAAAAATCTGGTGTGACTGGCGCACAGCACACAACTTTCTCTTACCTTCGGTAATCGAAAGTTGTGTTCTGTGCTTGTCACACCAGATTTTTTGTGTCGACATGTATTTAGTTTCCGACAGCACCGTTCATTCGATTTTCAAGATGTACAATTTATAGGTATGGGAAAATATTTATATTTTGTTACCATGGCAACCATTTCTCCTATCTTCCCTATGAAATACAAGAGTAAAGTGGTCTTCAGAAGATTTCAATTGCAAAATGAGGATATACATTTGAAAGAGCATCTAAAAAATAATTGATTTTTGAATTTAAAAAAAAATCGTTGGAGCAAATTTTGAAGAAAATCGAAAAAACCTGAAAAAGTACATCAGTAAAGTACTAGTACTCTTTGGCCGATTTTGATTAAAAGCTTATTTTTCCGGTCCCGGGGGGAGTTTAACTTAAATATAAAATTTCAACCTCGTACATGGGCGTAGCCAGGGGGGGGGGGGGGGGGGTTGCCCCCCTTCCTTGGATTTAAAAAATAAAAAAAAAAAATATATATATATTTTATATTTTACATTTTTTTTTTATTTTTTTTTTTCTCCACCCCCCACTACTATTTTATTATTTTTTTTTTTTATTTAAAAAATATATATAATTTTTTATATTTTTTTTTACCCCTTCTCTTTTCCGGGGGCCCTGGCTAGCTCAATTCCTTCATGCTTAAAATTGAACACAGACACACCCCACCCACCCACCCCCCACCCACAGACAGACCATGTCGCGAAAACCACTTTTTGGATTCAGGGGACCTCAAAACGTGAAGATCCATCAAAATCTCGACATCGAATTTTTGACATGAATCCAATACTTTCTCTCTATATATATATTACATATATACATAGGTAAGAGAAAGTAAAAAAGAAAAGTGTCTAGGTATTCAATAAAAATACAAGATGTATTTTTTATTTATTAATATAAATCAATTCATAATTTCCCAAATAATAATAGTCAAAAAAGACCTAAAAAAAAAAAATTCTCCCCCCAAGCAGAAAAATAAAACTTTACTCCTTCTAAGGATCGTCTTTATTCTTTAAAATGACGTAGCAGCCAAGGAAATTGAATAAAAAACTCTTTTTTTTTTTTAATAGTATAACTTAAAAATAAAACTTTTTTTTTTTATTGATTTATTGCCTATCATCAGTCATTGACAGAAGCTCCATAGAAACTTGTAAAAAACTTTTATTTAATTATTCATTATTTTTAATTCAAATTATATATTTCTAAATTGTACATTCTAAAAATCTGGTGTGATGGTCACACAGCAAACAAATTTCTATTACCTTCGGTAATCGAAAGTTGAGTTCTGTGCTTGCCACACCAGATTTTTTTGTGTCGACATATATTTTTGTTTCTGACAGTACGGAACATTTGAATTCAAGATATAAAATTTTTTTTTTTCACTCAACTTTTCCACAGACACATACCCACAGTCTTTTCGGCAACTTAGGCCATTTAAGACTTAAACGATACTCATAATTTATCAATATATATTATTTGGGTTCCAGGCATTCGTATTTAAGCTATTTGGTATCCAAATGGCTTAAATAAAATCATCGGACTGCCTGGGATCCGAACCCCCGACCCTTGGTATACTAGGCAGTCACGCTACTAACTACGCCAAGCCCGGGGGCAAAGATATAAAATATATAAACATGGGAAAATATTTATATTTTGTAACCATGACAACCATTTCTCCTATCTTCCATATGAAGTACAAGAGTAAAGTGGTCTTCAGAAGATTTCAAGGGCAAAATGAGAATATACATTTTAAAGACCATCTAAAAAATAATTGATTTTTGAATTTTAATCAAAATCGTTGGAGCGAATTTTGAGAAAATCGAAAAGAAACAAAAAACTTTAAAAGTGCATCAGTAAAGTACGAGTACTTTTCGGCCAATTTTGATTAAAAGCTTCATGTCACGTCCCATGGGGGTGTTTAACTTAAATATAACATTTCAACCTCGTAGCTCTTTTCGTTTTTGAGATATTGTGTTCACAGACAGACAGACATACCATCAAAATCTCGCAATCGAATTTTTGACATGAATTCAATACTTTCTCTCTATATATATGCATGTATATATTGTATATATTAACATATATAGAGGTTAGAGTAAGTAAAATTTCATTATCTTTTCGGGCTCGGTGTCTCGGGTTCGCTTTCCCTCCTAAGATTGGTTGAAATAAATACAGATGGTGTCTAAATGGCCTTAGAAGCCGAAAAGCCATTTGTTAATTAGAATTTTTGTCTGCACTTTAATTCTCAATTTGGTACATGTTTTTATGGTCCCAGAGAATGTTGTATAATTATACCAGACTTTTTTTTTGTTTTAATTTCCCACTTGTGCATTACGCGCACGTAGGTGATATTGATATCAATATTGAAAATGAATTTGTTTAGCAACGGAGTAACGCAAGCTTTATGAGGCATAAAACTAAAAATAAATTGCATTTAATCTATAAAATGTCAGGTTTCAAATTCAATTCCAGTTATTTGCACCTCCCAGTTAAACGTACCTGTACGTAGCTCATTGGTTATTGAATTTCCCAAACATATTGAATTTTAACCAATATCTCTCTCTCTCTCTCTCTGGCTCTCTATTTAATTGAAACTTGAGGGCTTATTTCCTCCCCCTCCTTCACTCTTTCTATTAAATTAACATATAATTAAAAAAATTTTGTTTTTTCTCTTTCTCTTTTTACTTTTCTCTTACCTCTCTATATATATATATATATGTTAATATATATATATAGAGAGAAAGTATTGGATTCATGTCAAAAATTAGATGTCGAGATTTTGATGGATATTCACGTTTTGAGGTCCCCTGAATCCAAAAAAGTAGTTTTCGCAACATGGTCTGTCTGTGTGTGTGCCTGTCTGTCTGTCTGTGTGTCTGTGAACAAAATATCTCAATAACGGAAAGAGCTAGGAGGTTGAAATTTTATATTTAAGTTAGGCACCTCCATGGGACGTGACACGAAGCTTTTGAACAAAATCGACCAAAGAGTACCAGTACTTTACAGATTCACTTTTTCAGTTTTTTTCGATTTTCTCAAAATTCTCTCCAACGATTTTTTTTAAAATTCAAAAATCAATTATTTTTTAGATGCTCTTTAAAATGTATATTCTCATTTTGCAATTGAAATCTTCTGAAGACCACTTTACTTTTGTACTCCATAGAAAAGATAGGAGAAATGGTTGCCATGGTAACAAAATATAAATATTTTCCCATACTTATAAATTTTACATCTGAACTCAAATGTTCCATACTGTCGGGAACTAAATATATGTCGACACGAAAAATCCGGTGTGACAAGCACAGAACACAACTTTCGATTACCGAAGGTAAGAGAAAGTTGTGTGCTGTGCGCCAGTCACACCAGATTTTTCCATATTCAAATGATATTGAAACTTAAAATATATCTATTATTCGCCCCCCCCCCCCTGGATTCGCTTCCGGCTGGTTAGGGCCCGCCTGCGGGAGTCCCTCGGCGTTTCTTAATCAAGTGCCGCAATTTTTCAGGAAATTAATAATAAAAATACATATATGGCTTTATTAAAAAATAACTTTCTTATTTTAAAAATCTGGTGTGATAAGCACCGTACATAACTTTCGATTACCGAAGGTAAGAGAAAGTTGTCTGCTGTGAGCCAGTAACACCAGATTTTTTCATCTGGCTTTAATTTTTCAAAAGGCAAGACAAAAATCAATGCTTTCCAATCAAGGGCGGATACAAGGGGGGGTAAAAGGGTAATTACCCCCCCCCCCCCCTCGAGATTAAAAAAAAACTTTTTTCCGCAAAAAAAAAATTATTATTAATGTAAAATTTTAAATATTAATACTTAAAAAATTTGATTTCTATTTATATTCTGGCAAACAAGTAAAGAATGCGCCTTTAAATTAGCGAAATTAAGAAAAAATAGTGTGCTGTGCGACCAGTCACACCAGATTACCCCCCCCCCCTCCCCCGCCCCGAGAAACACCTCTGGATCCGCCCTTGTTTCCAATGGGCAAATTCATTTTTGCTCCTCACCTTTTGAGAATTTGGTGACTCGAGTATTTTTCCTGGAATATCTATAACCATCTCTATAAGACTGCAAAATTTCTTGTTTCAAAATTCCAATTGGGGAGGGAAATTGGTCAAACGGAGCGTGACAGACGGACAGACTCAGATATTATCATCACTATCTTTATAGGCCTATAATAATTGCGGAGTGTACATCTGTCACGCTCTGTTTGACCAATTTCCAGTTGAAATTTTGCAGTCTTATAAAGGATGTTATAGAGAGTCCAGGATTCAAAAATTCTTATAACTTTTTGAGTTATTAATTCCTAAAGTTACGATTTCTCGCATAGGAACTGTATAGAGAAATATCTTTGTATTCTTTGCATTTATAGATATATTCTATGAATGTAAACAAATCTTCACTGGATTGGAATAGTAGTAATAATAATTTTTTTTTATAATGAAGAAAAACTCCGAGCAATCAGCGTGTGGAACGTCCCCCGGTTGCCATTGGTACAAAGTATATTATAATTTATGTAATAAAGAAATAACCGCTAAATGGTTGAAAAAGGTTAAAAAAAAAAATGAAGAAAAAACTGGCGGGGGGGTCCAAGTGAGCGAATAAAATGAAGTTGAGTCAAAGAGGGAAATTTAAAAACAAGTCGGAGAGAGAAATTTAAAATTTCCAAACAGTGAGCAAGAATTTGATGCATTTGCTCGCCGAAGGCGAAACAAGGGGATCCAGGGGCGCAGCCCCCTAGCAAGTGGTTCCACTTGTAACTTTTTATTAAAGGTTAGCAACGCTAGTTTTTAACATTTCACTCTTCCGATACTAAATGAAGGGGAACGTAACGGGTCAATTGAATTGAATATATAGTCCCTTTCGATATCGCAAAAAGAGTTTATTTTTAATAAATGATGACGTAAATAGATCATAAATGCATATGCATCATTAAATAAAGTGTTTACATCGCTGTTTTATTGAAATTAGAATGGACACAACAACAATACAAAAAAAAAAAACAGCTTCCTAATTATTAAAAGAAATTTTGTATTGAGTTTTAATTTAACAACAAGCCGTTGTTGTTGTTGTATTCATTTATGTATATATTATGTTAATTGAATTTAAAAAGTTAAAATTCATATTATTATATATATTCGTACTAATATGAACAAACACTGTGCATATGTTTAAAACTTTGTTATATAAAATCTAATATAAACGAGTTAATATTTAAATATTCTAGTTTATATAGTTGTTCCATTTCTCTCTCACGATTTTTACTTTCTCTTACCTCTATATATGTTAATATATATAGAAAGAAAGTATTGGATTCATGTCAAAAATTCGATGTCGAGATTTTAATGGATATTCACGTTTTGAGCTCCCCTGAATCCAAAAAATAGTTTTCGCGACATGGTCTGTCGGTGGGTCTGTGTTCAATTTTAAGCATGAAGGAATTGAGCTAGGAGGTTGGAATTTTATATTTAAGTTAGACACCCACATAGGGCGTGAAAATAAGCTTTTGATCAAAATCGACCAAAAGGTACCAGTACTTTAATCATGTAGTTTTTCAGTTTTTAAAGAATTATATCTATCATGTGTTGGTCCATGAAAAACATATAACCAAGTATATTTATTAATTTAAATAAGCGAAAAATGTAGTCTCTAGTAGACTGAAATTAGAAATCTATCATATTTAAATAAGCGAGTGCGGTACTGTGGTCCAGTAGTAGGGCATGTTGAGCGTAAATCGACATCTCCGTGGTGCGACTCCCGGCGGTACCTACATTTTTCGTTTATTTAAATTTTTCAGAGGACCTCAAAACGTGTATATCCATCAAAATCTCGCCACCGACATAAATCCAATACTTCTCTCGAAATATAACATATATAGAGGTAAGAGAAAGTAAAAACAGGCTACTAGGATTTTTATTATGAAAATCAAAATTCCCCCGGGTGAGGATTATTAAATTTTAAAAACGCTATTATTTTTCTATTTATTTTGGTGTAGAGCACGTCACCTGACACCCTTTAGAAGAAAGAAATAGGGGTGTGAGAGCGGGCATATAGCACCCACCGCATGTGGTTTGTCCTTCACCTCCCTCTTTTTTTTGGACGAATGAAAAACGCGATGTTAATTGGGGCATTGAGTGTATGTGTGTGTGTCAGGGAGGAAGCATAGATCATACCCTCCCCCCACCCCTACATAGAGGTTTTTATCTCGGGATGGATACAACCCCCCCCCCCCCCGCTCCATTGATCGGTTTGGAAATGATCCTAAATGAAAAGACCAATGCCAATTTATTTGGCCAGTCATATTAATTGCCTTTTGTCAATGAATGTGTTTGTGTGGGTATTTTTTATTTTTATTTTCTCTCTCTTTGAATCTCTTTATTTTAATTATATTTATATTTTAAACTATCCGATTGTGAAATAATTTTTAATAGAATAATATTTGTGAGTTTTAATTAAACTAATTTGATTTTTATTTTTTTTAATTGGAATTTTACAATATTTTTTTTTTAATATGTTTAATTAATAGAAGTGTCGCCCTTGGGGCTTGGTGTAGGGGTTAGCGTGCTAACCTCGTATACCAAACGTCGCGGGTTCGGACCCCAGGCAGTCCGATGATTTTATTTAAGCCATTTGGATACCAAATGGCTTAAATATGAATGCCTGGACCTCAAATAAATATATATTATTAAATAACGGTTATCGTAAAAGTCTTAAGTGGCCTAAGTTGCCGAAAAGACAGTGTTAATGTGTGTGAGAATGGGAGTGTGATTGAGAAAAAGAGTGTGAGTTTATTTTTTTTTTTCAAAAAAAAAAAGTAAAAATAGAATTGTCCTCAGGCTTGGTGTAGGGGTTCTGGACTTGTAGAGTCCGAACCCTCGACTCTTGGTATACGATAATCCACAGTTGAACCGAAAATTTATTTCTTTTACTAATTATTAGGGGAATTTTTAATTATAGACTATATTTTTGTTATTAATTATTTTTTAAAAATATAAATGCCTGCTTATTCTGTATTATGCACTTGATAAGGGATAAGCAGTCGAAACGTTGTGCAAAAAAAAGTGCATTAGTAAAGTACTAGTACTCCGATTTTGTTTAAAAGCTCTATTTTCACCCCTTGTGGGTGTTTACTTAAATATAAGATTTCAACCTCGTAGCGCTGAAAATCGATATGTAAATTCACATGCATTAATACTTTCACCTTTTATTCAAATAATCCTATAAAATACAAATTTAATTTAATGTAAAAAATCTTTCTGGTTTTTTCCTCAAAACTTTACATTTGGTTATTATTTCGTATCTTCAATCAATTATAATGAGAGCGAAAGAGAAAGAAAATCGCGCCTGGCAACTGGTCAAGGTCAACGAGATCATAAAAGACGACAATCGAGGCGTGATCAGCCAAAAATAGAAAGGCGC
>JAKCPI010013656.1:0-36475 GCA_023213315.1 Euborellia annulipes
TGGTCTGTCTGTGAATAAAATATCTCAAGAACGAAAGAGCTAGGAAGTTGAAATTTTATATTCAAGTTAGGTGTCCCTCTGGGACTTGACATGAAGCTTTTGAACAAAATCGACCAAAGAGTACTAGTACTTTACTGATGCACTTTTTCAGTTTATTTCGATTTTCTCTAAATTCACTGCAACGATTTTTTTTTAATTCAAAAATCAATTATTTTTTAGATTCTCTTTGAAATGTATATTCTCATTTTGTCATTGAAATTCTTCTGAAGACCACTTTACTCTTGTACTCCATAGAAAAGATTGGAGAAATGGTTGCCATGGTAACAGAATATAAATATTTTCCCATACTTATAAATTTTACATCTTGAATTCAATTGTACCCTACTGTCGGAAACTAAATAAATGTCGACACAAAAAATCTGGTGTGACAAGCACAGCATGCGATCAGTCACACCAGATTTTTATTATTCTAATCTTTTGATGCTGATTTCATGTGATGTGGAGATAAAATAACATCTTTTATGCGGTTATATAAAAAAAAAGTTGATAGTCTTCAAGTTTAACGATATGTAATTTAAATGATCTCGAAACCTAAATGTTTTTTTTTTTTTTTTTTTTTTTATTAAAATGAAATTGATAGATTTTTTTTTTACGAACATAAAAAACTAATTCAATTAATTTTTGATTTTTATCTAAGGCAGTTAATTTATTTATACATTTGCTGGATTAATGTAATTCACATTGCAATCAAAGTAAAACAAGATATGAAATGTAAATAGGCCTACACTGTAAAAAAAAATCTTTTTTTTCGAATAGGGTCATTCCACGTCAAATCAACCAAAAAAATAAAAAATGTTCACCCATAATCTCAGATTTTTATGAAACTTGATATGTTTGTTCTATATATAAAGATAAGTAACAGGACCAAATTTCAATTTTTACTCTCACTTAGTTTTCGAGTTATGGCACTTTAAAGTTTTGATTTTTTCACCTTCCGCGGCTTGGACAATGCCAAACAAAATGTGACATGGAAGAGAAAAATAATTTCTCATTTATTTATTTGACATCCAATCTTGATGAAATTTTTATGGTAGGTTCTTTAAACCAGTGGTTTCCAAACTTTATGTTACCACGTCTCCCTTAAAAAATATTTAATCTTATGACGCTAGATTAGTTCTATAATACAAAAAGATGCGGTAACTCACCCCAGTAAAATTCTAAGTGGACTAATCATATCTTACTTTTCTACCTAATGAAAAGAATCCCGGATTGGATGGGTCCCTAAGTTACCAAGTGTTATTATTATCTGTTTATGAGAGTTTCGAAATCTTCAAAAATTAATTCCGCCCCAGTACCTAATAAGAAATTTTAGAATGACATTAAAAATGTTTCTACCCCACTATGCTATTTGCTAAATATTGAATAAATAAATTTTAACTCAAACGGAATGCACTTATTTTTTAGTAAAAGTATTAAAAAACATTAATATCTTTGTGCATTATAGGGGATGGGGCATTAACCCCCCCCTGGCATACCCCCCTTTAAGGAAATGCGAGCCTTCACCGCGAAATTACTCTCAAAATAATATGAATTCATTAATAATGTTGTCTACCTTCTATGAATGAATACATTTATAAATAATTATTTTATTCTATTTTGAAATTATTTTATTTTAATTTTCAACCCTTAATCCACCCCTGTGTAAAAGCATATTAAGGAAATTTGATTAGCAAAAATATAGGCCATTTAGAAAGAATATAATGGTAAATAATGGTGGTTTAAGGGAAAATAAAAAAATGCCCTCAGGCTTGGTGTAGTTGGTAGCGAGCCTACCTTCTATACCGAACGTCGAGGGTTCGAACCCCTGGCAGTCCGAAATGGATACCAAATGGCTTAAATAGAAATGCCTGGACTCCCAATATGTATATTATTAATTAATAACGGTTATCGTATAAAGTCTTAAAAGGCCTGAGTTGTCGAAAAGACTGTGTGAATGAATGAGAAAAAAGTGTGTGTTTAAAAAAAAAAGACAAAAAAACTAATTTTTTTTCAATGACATCTACACTCCCCCTCCCTCTTTCAACAGCATATATTCACCCTCAACCCTTAGTGAAATGCAAAATATTTAATTTCATATTCAAAAGAATCGTTTTTCGCAGTCGAATTATTTGTTTCTATCATTTTCTTTTTTTCAACGATAAAATGCATAATAATTACCTTTAATAAGACTCTCAAGAGGGTGTGCTGGTTGACGGTGAGGTCAGGGTGGGTTACACTATATTAATTATTCACTTTACACACAAATAAATAAGAGCAGGAGCTCCGCGCCTGCATCCCGGCAACGCGCTCGACTCGACTGAACGAGAGATTCGTCTCTCTTATCTCTTTGTATAGGAATAAATAGATGGACATAGCAATTCCCTTTTTTATTAAAAGTAAAAAAAATACATTTTTTTCTAATCTAACTATATTTAGAGCTGGAAACAAATGTCAACAAGTGATTTGGAATATTCCAAGGCCTGTCTTAAATAATCAACCCTTCATCCCCCTATCAACGCTATTTTTTGAATCTTTTCTATTTATTCGGCTTCGATTTAGCAAAAATAAATTTAAAAAAATATTTTTTTCAATTTTTCAACCCCTTATCCAATCCTAATAAATAAAATAAATAACAATGTTATCGCCTTCGGTGTCTAGTCAGAAAAAAATTAAAACCCTGAAAAACTTCCCTGGATCCGCCTTTGGGTTTTATACATAGTATAATTTTCTAGAATGAGTCTTACTTTAGGCCAGTGGTTTCCAAACTTTATGTTACAACTCCTCCCTTAAAAATATTTAATCGTATGACGCCCCCCCCCCTCACCCATTTAATAAAATAATACAAAAACAAAACAAAAAATTTTTAATACTAAAAAATATAAATTTATATAAAAATATTTTTTTATTTATTCATATTTATTATTTTAATTAAAAACTTGATGAGCCGCAGTGGCACCGTCTCTACTGATGGTGAAAACCTCCGCCCAGAATTTTATTATTTTATTAATATTTGTAAAACTAGCAATCATTTGGAAAATTGATCTTGGTGGCCAACATTCGCGCCTCCCCTTAGACTAGTCCGCGCCTCCCTAGGGAGCCGCGCCTCACAGTTTGGAAAACGCTGCTTTAAACAATAAGGAATTAGAAAAAAATATATCACGAATCTAAGTAAATCCTAAAATATAAAAAAAATCTGGTGTGACTGGCGCACAGCACACAACTTTCTCTTACCTTCGGTAATCGAAAGTTGTGTTCTGTGCTTGTCACACCAGATTTTTTGTGTCGAAATATATTTAGTTTCCGCCAATATATTAGAAATTTAAGATGTCAAAATTATAAACATGGGAAAATATTTATATTTTGTTACCATGGCAACCATTTCTCCTATCGTCCCTATGAAATACAAGAGTAAAGTGTGCTTCAAACAATTTTGAGGGCAAAACGAGAATATACATTTGAAAGAGCATCTAAAAAATAATTGATTTTTGAATTTTAATCAAAATCGTTAGAGCGAATTTTGAGAAAATCGAAAAAAACTGAAAAAGTACATCAGTAAAGTACTAGTACTCTTGACCGATTTTGATTAAAAGCTTATTTTTCCGGTCCCGGGTGGTATTTAACTTAAATATAAAATTTCATCCTCCTAGCTCAATTCCTTCATGCTTAAAATTGAACACACACACACACACCCACCCACCCACCCACCACACACACACACACACACACACACAGACACACAGACAGACCATGTCGCGAAAACCACTTTTTTGGATTCAGGGGACCTCAAAACGTGAAGATCCATCAAAATCTCGACATCGAATTTTTGACATGAATCCAATACTTTCTCTCTATATATATATTACATATATACATAGGTAAGAGAAAGTAAAAATTCATATTGTTGATTTTTTTTTAGTTTTGAAAACGCAAACATGGTTTAGCGCTAAAGCCAATATCTCCAAAAGGAATGAGATATTTAAGAAATTTTTTTTTCTAAATAATCTACATGAAATGGGCTTTAATTTAGTAAAATAAAAATTTTGTGTATTTTGTTCCCTCCATTTCTAAAGTCCATTGCAAGTTTCAATATATAGTTTTACATGTTAAAAAGGTTTCAAGGGCAAAATGAAAATAAACATTTTAAAGAGCATCTAAACATAAATGGATTTATGAATTTTAATAAAAATCGTTGCAGCAAATTTTGAGAAAATTAAAAAAAAACTGAAAAAGTACATCAGTAAAATGCTAGTACTTTTTGGCCGATTTTGTTCAAAAGCTTATTTTGAGTGTCCAGGAGAGTACCTAACTTAAATATAAAATTTCAACCTCCTAGCTCAATTCTTTCATGATTTCAAATGAACTCTGTGGGTGTGTCTGCTTAAAACTGAACACAGACGAAAACATAATCAATTCAATTGAAAGCATGAAATCTGATTCAGAGCTTAAATATATACATGAGCAATTAAATTTTTATGGATATTAACAACTGGACATGCTCTGGAGCAATTAATCGAAAAATAAATTGGAGACTAGGTCATTTTAGTATCTACAAACCAGTAATCAAATATTAATTTATGTCTAAAACAAAATAAAGAAAAAATTGTATCTTGCTTTATTGAACAACAATGTTTCGGCCTATTCTTCCGGACTTCATCAGGACATATGTTTTGTTTGCCTCGAACTTAGAGAACATTCGTCAGTTGACATTACTTTTGGCTCTAGAGTGACCATCACTCAGCCAAGAGCCGCTCTAAGCTCGAGGCAAATAAGACACATGTCCCGATGAAGGCCGAAACGTCGATATTTTTATTTAATAAAGCAACAAAAAAAATGGTTTCTTTATTTTGGTTTGACTGCCTTTATCTCTTATTTAAATTATACATTCAGCTACTTATCCTTGCAATATATTAATTTATTTGATTTTTTTTTACCCCAAAAAATTTCTATAATAAGTCTAAAACTGATATGTAATTTTATTTGCGGCCCGAAGAGTTATGATGCATTTTCAAAGATCATTTGGGTTGACCACCTCTGTTTTAAATACCTTGAAAAAGAAGTTTGTGTTTGATTGAGCATAAGGCGCCCCTTGGACACGAACCAAGACTTCCCGCTTTCTCATTGAAAGATAGTACGCCAGCCTCAAAAGCGGGAAGTCCCGATCCGAGACCAGGGAGCGCAATATGTCCAATCAAACACAAAATATTTTTATCTTGTTTGCAAATCACGAACCAATAAAAGCCGTAAATTAAAGAATTTTAAAATTCACGCCTCCTTCAATTGATGACGTACCGATAAAAAGTAGTTTAAATGATAAAATTTAATTAGAAATAAGATATTTTTGAAAATAAATGCCGATGCTTATCACTGACCAAGCATTTAATAGGTCGCTCGAGTCGATTTCGTATTTGAGAAAGAGAAAGAGAGAGAGAGAGAGGGACCTACATGGCTACAGTTAATTGTATTAATTACATCTTTACGTTATGGCAGACTGATTACGCTTTTCATCTAAACCAGATTCACACTTCCGTTTCTTCTTTCGGCCCTGATTCCAATATTATTATTATTAAAATTCCTCCTCTTTTTCTCTCTCTCCGTTTCGTTAAAAGTGAAGTAAGTAATTATTAACAATTATTGGAAGTTTTCTATTTTTGTATCCTTAATGAGAAATGAATTAAAAAATAGTTTGGATGAAAAAAATAACTAAAAAAATTGCATTAGTTATTTTTAATAACTATGCTAATGAGTTCTATATTTTTGAAAACGAGAAACAGTTGCGTTTGCAACTTTGATTTATTTGTCAACAATTTTAATAAAACTTGTGTATTTTATTTATTTATCTATTCAATATAATTACAAAAATTTCATAACATTGACTCCGAAAAGATAATTCTATCAACAAATTGAGATGGGGGACCTATATTAAAAAAATAATAAATAGCAAACACTTGTTACTCACTGTGGCCGATAAGCACAATTTCCAAATAGAATGCAAGAGACACTGACAAACGCACAGAGCACACAAGTTTGTTCTTTCTTTAAGCACCCACAAGAACAATAGAACAAAATAAATAATAACAACGTAGTGTTTTACTAGAACAGAGAGTACTGATCGCCTCGCCCCCGATTCCCTTCGTTTTATAGATTAGGCGACGGGGAGGGTGCCGCCATGTGTGACAGAGGAAAGCGATCCTTACGGATTTCGCCGCTTATTCATCCCAATGAATGTTTTATTTAAAGACGTAATAAAAAGGAATTTCATTCAGTTCGGGAAAAAACGTAATAATAAAGAGGAAAAAAAAATTTTTTTAAAAGCGAAATGAATAATTGATTGGAGAAAGGATTACTTGCTTTTGTAAGGAAGAGACAAATCCAAAATTCTTATAAGTAGACTCTATCAAATGTTTACTCATCATTTTGACGTGACAACGTCTTACAAATTATGTGCCTATAGTGGCAGGTTAGGAGGGCATGCACGAAAAAGTTTATCGGCTTGAATAACTCCTCTGTCTTAAGAGGTATAAATATGGGAAATATACGGTTAGAAAGAATGATTCTTCAGCTAAAGATTTCACCATTTATTTTTTTCCTATCATTTCATTTTACAGCACTGCGGTAAATTCTAATTTGAAAGTTTAAACCCTTGTAGATTCCGAACGGCTAATCAGATCAGACTAAATGTGATGTCGATTTGTGCAGGAAGAAAAAACTCTATTAGAATGAATAAAAAAATCCTGAGTAATTAACTCCAAAATCGAATAATTTTTCACAAAGCCCCATTTTTTAAGCAAAAGTTGCCCTTAATGGATAAAAGTTTGGCCACACTTGTCATATATTGTTACTATGAAAATGTATGAACATATTTGTTAATGAGAACATAGTACGATTAAAAAAATACAACAATACTTTCTCTCTATATATTTTACTATAAGTGAGAGAAAATAAAAATAGTTTAAAGTCAAGCAAAAGACGTCACGTTAAAAAGCCACCGGCTGTGTAGAAGCCTATTTAAAAAAAAAAAGTAAAATGTCTACTTGTGGGGTAAAAGTCAAAGCCCACCTATGTGTTTTCTTCATCTGATTATTTCATTGCTTTTATAAAAGAATACAAAAATATCTAACAAAGCTGTGAGTGTTAATTATTGGCGAGGCCAAACTTCCCATGGATCTCGGGAATCGAATACAAAATATTGAAGCCCTCGGGGCTTGGGGTAGGCGTTAGCGTGCTAACCTCGTATACCAAAAGTCGCGGGTTCGGACCCCAGGCAGTCCGATGATTTTATTTAAGGCATTTGCATACCAAATGGCTTAAATAAGAATGCATGGACCCCAAAGGTATATTCAATATTAACGGTTATCGTCAAAGTCTTATATGGCCTGAGTTGCCGAAAGGACTGCGTGAATGTGTGTGAGTGTGAGTGTGAATGGGGAAAAAGTGTGTTTTTTTACAAAAAAAAAATTACCAAAAGTAAGAAAAAATTGTGTGCTGTGCGACCAGTCACATCAGATTACCCCCCCCCCGAGAAACTCCTCTGGATCCGCTCTTGTCTCGAAAGGCAGAAATTCATAAAATGAGATCCGAAACGTTGCATTCAAATAATCCACATTTTACGCAAAATCAAGAATTTTTATTTAAATACTTAAATCATAAAAATTTTGACTTAATATAGGGCTACTAAAGATTTTTTTAATCTAAACGATAAAAATGATGAAATATAAATCCTTAAAAAAAACACATTTAAATAACTGATTATGCATTAAATATTAATTGATAGCTTTTAAAATTATAATTATACGTATTATCAATTTTGTTTTAAAAATATGTATACAGGTTAGGCCAGTTTTCTGCGCAGAAAAGAGAGAGAGAGAGAGCAGAAGGGAGAAAAAATTGGCTAATAATTTGCAAAGTTATTTTAAGTTCCCGGATCAAGGAACACTTTCTCTTAAATACGTCACAACAATAATAAATATATCACTATACCTTATTGATAATTCCTATTTATCATAAATGAATAAAAAAAAATGGATGATTAGGAGGAGGAACAATGCGTAGGCGCACACGTGATCAAGAAATGAGGTCCAATAGGTGTGTCCGTCCGTCTGTCCGTCTGCATAATGCATATGGATGCAGGAGTTTTTTTTTCTCTTGCTATCTTTATTCATGATGGAATTTAACTTAGTTTACTTTGAATTTCTCAATAAATAAATAAATAATTTCCTCCCACGTTCAAGAAGAAAGTATCAGTCAATGATGATTATTTTAATAATAATATTATTGCTAAGATATATTATTTAAAAAAAAAAAAAAAATTCCTAAAAGAAAAATTTGCATTTATTTAACCCAATTTCTTTGGTTTTTAACCTAGATTTGGATTTAATCAAAATAGACAATTACGTTACAGATTAGAAAATATACAGAAATTTTTCTCAAACAAAATTTATTTAGAAACAATCATTTCTCTTATTTGCATTTTTGTTTTTTTTTAATTTGGTCTTCTATACTCAGAAAATATATATTATTAAAACTTAAATCTGAAAATATTTCATTATTTTTCTCATAGACAATTAGATAGCTAACAAAGTAGACTCGTAAAATTTTATTATAATTGGAGAAAGGCTAAGAAATTTTAAATTTTTAGCTTCTAGCTGGGATTCATTCTTTAAAATTTAGACATGCCTTTTCTCAAGCTCTAAACAACAACCTTTATGAAATCCGACTTGAACCCTGATGAAGGCCTGAAAAATCGGCCGAAACCGACATTTGTTGGCCTATTAAATAAAGCGGAAAAAGAGAAATAGTTTTTCTTTATTTGCTTTCGGCCTCTTTACTCTCTTAATTGTTAAAGATATTTTTATTCTAGTCTATTAAATACAGATGGCCACCGGGTGACGTTCCACATAGTTGTTCCTTGGGGTTACCCAAACGAGGTTCAGCGTTGTTTTGGAAATGTTTAACAGTACAGTTACTTTAATATGAGTTAGTAATAAGAAAATCAATGGGAAGGAATGTAAATGAATGACCTTTTTCATTTTTATCATTTCTTTATCAACTTTTTTTATTCTGTTTTACTCCTTGGTTATACCTTCTATATGCACAAAATACAATAAAAATTTCAAAAATATACACATGAAATTTGTAGAGGCTCCTATAAATTAAATAATAAAAGAAGAGTTACAACTTAAAATTCTTTTTTTTAACTCAAAAAGTTCTGATCAAAATTTGGTCCAGAGTTTACAAATACAGCTAGGCAATATGAAAAAGAGTTGTTTAGGAATAGTCAGACAATTTTTCTCCCTCGTATTTATATTATATGCATCTATTCTAAATTTCAATTCATTCAGATGATAAAAAGGTGTTAGAAAGACAACCAAATGTAATTATAATACTAATTGAAAGAAACATTTCTGATGATAAATGGTCAGAGTTTTCAGAAAAAAATCTTTTCAGGTCAGATAGATAACCTTCCTTTCCGGAGATAATACATTTCACCCATTAATTCATTTTTTTTTTATTAAATTTATGACAGACCACCTTTGTCTTAAAAAAAAAAAAAAATATTTGTTTAAACTTCACTGATAAGATCTGACTGGCTCTTTAGTTTTTGAATAAAATTTAAAGTTATTGCTGATATGAAACACAAGAATAAAAATTTTTTTAAAAAGATGACTAGTGTATTATTAACGAGGAAAATAATAATAATAAAGTAAAACAATCCTGAATTGTCTTGACCCAAAATAAAATAGGAAATACTCTCGGGGCCTCTGATTTAAGGCGGCTACACTGAAAACTTGACATTGCATGTGCAATCTTTTTGTTCAAGCAAACTGTAAGAGAATTTTGAACAAGCATTTTAATTGTGCAAGCCGCTTGATGCTCGATTGAATTTTAATCATGCACAAGCATATTAGCGCAAGCAAAACTCTCCACCATTTTTATAGATGTCTTGACATTTGATATTAATTTAATATATCATATTTCATTTAATATTTCAATTTAAATATTAATATTAATTCTGTCTCTATTTAAAGCGAGTATTTCTTGCTATCTTTCAATAAATATAATCTTCCGAGTTTGACATTTTTAGGTTAATTTTCGGCATAAGCTGTTTCTTGCCCAAGCATACTTGTGCCGAAGAGAATTTGTGCATGCTGGTAATACAAAAAGATTGCACACGCATGCTTGTCAAGTGTGTAGCCGCCTTTAGACAATAAAATAATTTTGGAAAATTTAGTTTCTGTCTTAATATGGTTGTTTATTTTCCAAGCAGGTATTTCTGGCTGTCCTTATTATTTATGTACATGATAATTAGCAAAAAGATGTTTCCCCATTTGATCAATATAAATCGTGAGTTGAAAAAGTAGGCCTCTTTTTTTATGAAATAAATAACTCATTTGGATCAAATTAATCATACTTGTCAGTGTGTGCGTTGAAAGTCGATTTTAAAATGAATTTATATTCTAATTAAATAAAAATTTAATAATAATAAAAAATGGTCAAAAATTCGATTTGTCATCGTGTCGATGTATGTAGATATTATGAGAAATTGCGCCATTGCATCTAACTGTACGATCTTGAAGAAAATATGTGTCAGTCAATCGTGTTTTGGCCCGATTATCTTTTAAAATAAAACCTGGGTCGTTGGTTGAGTCATTGATGATGGGACCCCCACGCGGAGAAAGTGACACCAACGTACTAGGAGGCACTCATCCGGGATCGGTGACCCACCTGAAGGTCGAGAAAGTGAAATGGTTTTTGTTCTCCCCATGTCACCGTATCGGAATTGCCCAACGGTGACCCATCCCATCCCGGGCACTTTCTTCATGATGACGTCCGTACAGGCCACGGTTCAATAGAAGCAATTTTTTTTTTTTTAATTAAGGAATTTATTGAATTTCTCTCTCTTCGTAAAGGTACGTCGACCTAAAAATGCCGATTTTTTAGAAAGAGTAATCTCCTATTTTATTAAAAAAAGAATATTTCCATTATTTTTTTACTTTCTCTTACCTCTATATATATGTTAATATATAGAGAAAGTATTGGATTCATGTCAAAAATTCGATGTCGAGATTTTGATGGATCTTCACGTTTTGAGGTTCCCTGAATCCAAAAAAGTGGTTTTCGCGACATGGTCTGTCTGTGTGTCTGTCTGTGTGTCTGTCTGTGTGTCTCTGTGTGTGTGTGTGTGAACAAAATATCTCAAGAACGAAAAGAGCTAGAAAGTTGAAATTTTATATTTAAGTTAGACACCCCCATGGGACGTGACACGAAGCTTTTTAACAAAATCGACCAAAGAGTACTAGTACTTTACTGATGTAGTTTTTTCAGTTTTTTTTCGATTTTCTCAAAATTTGCTCCAACGATTTTTTTTAAAATTCAAAAATCAATTATTTTTTATATTCTCTTTAAAATGTATATTCTCATTTTGTGATTGAAATCTTCTGAAGACCACTTTACTCTTGTACTCCATAGAAAAGATAGGAGAAATGGTTGCCATGGTAACAAAATATAAACATTTTGCCATACTTATAAATTTTACATCTTGAAAATCGAATGTACCCTACTGTCGGAAACTAAATACATGTCGACACAAAAAATCTGGTGTGACAAGCACAGTACACAACTTTCGACTACCGAAGGTAAGAGAAAGTTGTGTGCTGTGCGCCAGTCACACCAGATTTTTTTTTAGGTTAACGATCCAACTAACTGATTGCATTGGAGTGATTTTAAGACAAATAGCTTGGTGCATGATGCGCCTTGGGGAATTTTGTTTTAGAGAATATAAATTATAATTGAGATGATTTGATTTTGATAAAAATATTATAAAATGCCCAGTGACCTTATTCCAATTGAATTTGTCTTCCAATGATAATGTAATCGTAAAAGAATCGAAATTGAAATGCTGTTAAAATGCGAAATTTTGCAAACATAAACTAGAAATAAATGACAAGATCTGAAAAGTTTTTGGTATACATCGAACCAGAGGGGAGTGGTCTTCACAAGATTTCAATGACAAAATGAGAATATACATTTTAAAGAGAATCTAAAAAATAATTGGTTTTTGAATTAAAAAAAATCGTTGGAGCAAATTTAGAGAAAATCGAAAAAAACTGAAAAAGTACATCAATAAAGTACTAGTACTCTTTGGCCGATTTTGTTCAAAAGCTTCGTGTCATGTCCCAGGGGGGGGTGCCTAACTTAATTATAAAATTTCAACCTCCTAGCTCTTTTCGTACTTGAGATATTTTGTTCACAAACAGACACACACACAGACAGACAGACACACAGACATACCATGTCGCGAAAACCACTTTTTGGATTCAGGGGACCTCAAAACGTGAAGATCCATCAAAATCTCGACATTGAATTTTTGACATGAATCCAATACTTTCTCTCTATATATATTAACATATATATAGAGGTAAGAGAAAGTAAAAAAGTGGTTTTCGCGACATGGTCTGTCTGTCTGTGTGTCTGTGAACAAAATATATCAAGAACGAAAAGAGCTAGGAGGTTATAATTTTATATTTAAGTTAGGCACCCCTGAGACGTGACACGAAGCTTTTGAACAAAATCGTCCAAAGAGTACTAGTACTTTACTGATGCACTTTTTCAGTATTTTTCGATTTTCTCTAAATTCGCTCCGATTTTTTTTTAAAAACTCAAAAATCAATTATTTTTTTGATTCTCTTTAAAATGTATATTCTCATTTTGCCATTGAAATCTTCTGAAGACCACTTTACTCTTGTATTCCATAGAAAAGATAGAAATGGTTGCCATGGTAACACAATATAAATATTTTCCCATACTTATAAATTTTACATCTTGAAATTCGAATGTACCGAACTGTCGGAAACTAAATAAATGTCGACACAAAAAATCTGCTGTGCTTGTCACACCAGATTTTTATTTTATATAAGATAAGCTAATTATTTTACTTTTTCTCACCTATATATGAATATATTTAGAAAGAGTATTGGATTCATGTCAAAAATTCGATGTCGAGATCTTCACGTTTTGAGATCGCCTAAATCCAAAAATGTGGTTTTCACAACATTGTCTGTTTGTTTGTTTGTGTGTGTGTGTGTCTGGGTTCAATTTAAAGCATGAAGGAATTGAGCTAGGAGGTTGAAATTTTATATTTAAGTTAGTCACCCCTAAGACCAAGGAGTGATAGGTGGCCTGAAAGTACAAGGCTGTAAAACACCTGCCAAAAGTGTCATCCATAATGATATTTCTTTAAATTTCGGGAATTTTGACAGATGATATAAATCTAATAAACTATATAAATAATGCACCTAATAAAAAGTTTGAAAATATTTTTATTTCAAAGATCTATAAATATTTTGCGAGGAAACAGGTCATTCCTATAAATCCTTGGTCGCGATTCAGAGAGGCAGGCAGGCAGGCCAGTTTGTTTCCAAAACATGGATATGAATCCGCTTAGGGAGAGAGAACTCGTTTGTGCGGTTTCATTTCAGATTCGGTTTGGCTTTGCTTGCTATAAACATGAAATGTTATAAATTTGACTAGAAGAAACATTCACAAAAAGGAATTCAATTCACACATTTAATAAATAAACATTCATTTGTATGTGACATAGTTTCTATAACGATTTGACAAATTATATGTAAAATATGACATCTTTTTATTCAAAAATAAATTTCTTTTACTTTCCCCATAAGAACTTGATTCCTTTATTACCTTGAGATATAGCAATCATAGCTCGAGAGATATTCATATTTTCTAAATGATATGTGTTTGTAAGCGGCTTGACCAAAAGATTTTGAAAGTAAAACCTCGCTCAGTTATTTTGAGGGCAATGTCACTTTTTAACAAATAATAATTAATTATGATTTTAATAAGAAAATATATATTTTTTAGGTTATGCTAAGAAAGCTTAAAAATTTAATTTTACGTGAACAAGCAAGGTCAAAATTAGTTTTATTTAAAATGGTAATAATTAAATAGTTATTTACGTTTTAGAGTTTAAACGCATGAAGTATAAATTTTATAAACGACGCAGATGTTGAGAAAAGAAAACGGAAATTAGGCCAGTGCGCTATTGATTAAATAACACAAAATTTAGAAGGAAAAAAAAAAATATTGGCCACGAATGGCTGATTTTTGCGCAATCTTTTGTTTTGATCTTGAATCCTGCTCAAAGTCATGGCTGTCTAATGACTGACTGACTTCAAGACAAGGACGTTCATTGTGAATGATTTTCCATTCATTTGTAAGACAACACTCATTCAGAATAGAATCTTTTCAAATCAATTAAGGAACATGGCGGTAAAAGGGCAAAGTTCAAAACAACTTGGAAAAATACAGACATGGTAAGCAGACAAGCTGGCTGGCTGGGTTATTTTATTTTGTTTTCGCGAAATTAACTACCTCGTCTTGGATAAGGAGAAGAGAAGTCACAGACAGACAGAAAGACATTAATCCTAATGTAATTTCTAAGAGGCTTTCCTTGCAAGATCCTGTTTCACCAGTAAAATCTGTACTAGATCTTAGTGAAATCAACTATTAGATAGGGGGTTTTTTCCGACTCCCAAACCTTGTATTTCACTTCACAATTCAATTCAAATGGAATAATTATTTACTCGATTTATACCAAAAAAAAAAAAATTAGAGCTGATGTGACTATTGCGTGATTTGATTCAGCGCCGCAAATAATAAATAAACAAACAAAAATTAAAAGAAAGTTTGCAAATCTAATTATAATAATTGAAATGGAAAGAGAATTTCTCAAACAATGAAATAATTTAAATAATTGAAGGGCTTAGTGGAAGATAGTCATAAGCCACAATACATTAGTTTCGAGATATTGATAATTTAATGTTTGACTCAAACCTGTAAATCAGCCACTTAATTTAGAATAACTTTCTTTATAAAAATGAACACTTGTATGTTTTATAAAATATATAGTAAATAATGTAACATTAATTCACCATAGTTTTTGGTTTAAAAACATTTATAATGAACAAGATAACGAACATGGGCTTATGACTATATTCACCGGAAAATATGAGGGTGAATACAGTTTTATTTAAACACAATATTAGAGTATGAATATTTCAGTTGAAATTTTAATATTTTAAGGTTTGTTGCTTCTAAATCCGCAAGATATTCGTCAAATATTAAAATGGAATTTTTCTCTTTCGTCTCCTTGTAATTTACAAAATTTTAGAATGAATACACTTATTTAAAGAAAACACAGTATTTGAGAAATGCTTTAAAATGATATTCTATCCAGTGTTATTGTTAATATTGATAGTTCTATTAATTATTCTATGATTATCAAATCTAACGTTATTGTTAATGCATTTCCATAAAACGCGAGTAATTTGTAAAGTAAGTAGATCACAAGCCACAAAATAGAGGTGCATATTGAAATATGTCTATGACATTTTTACAACTTCATATCCCTGTACCATAACTTGATGAACTTTTACTAAAGATTAAATAAAATCTTACTTTCAAGGCGATTTTATAAAAAAACGTCACTGAAGATTGGACGGACCTTCAAGGGTTGTTGTAGCAGTTGTGTTATTTCCACGATCCGTGTTTTACAACGGATCCGTCGGCAGAAAGTTGGAGACTGTATTCATATTGGGAATACGGATTGCCGTCAGGATCGCGGAGTGCCTACAAGAAATTAATTAAAATTAGGTTAGAAGTTTTATTTATTATACAATATTCCACATAGACTCAACAAAAATCGGACATTTCGACGCGCAGGGACGTTCGCGATGTCCCAAAGTTGCAGCATCGTCCCTTCGACGTCCAAATGTCGCTTTTGGTTGCAGTGATGTGGGTTATACGTGCAGTTAAAAGTGAGTTATTGGAATAAATATTTTTTTATAATTGTGTAAATAAATATTCATCTAATTTTGATATGTAACATCATATGGGCCCTGTTACGCATTAGTGTGTCAAGCGCCAGCTACCGAGTTTTGAGAAAATTAACATTAAAGTTTTTTGTTTTCATTGGATTATAAATAATTTTTTTGTCAATTGTGCAAGTAACATTAAATATAAATTTTTTTAGGACACATTCCATAAAAAATACTATTAATCATAGCATTTGAAACAATATTCCGTGCTTAACTCAATTTTTAATTTTTTGGAGCTTGACACACTAATGCGTAACAGGGTCCATATATAGGTATGTACCAAAGTTACTCTCAAAATTAATGCATTTAATTAATTAAGTTTATATCATCACAAAATTTATTATATAAAACCGAAAGCTCTTTATATACTGGTATTTTCAAATAATATATATTCATATAGTTAGAGAGAGGTGTGTGTGTGTGGGGGGGAGAGTTAGTATGTAATTAGGCTAATTACATTTATTTACCTATAAACTTGATTACGAGAAATTAAAAGGATTAAAGAATAATTGAACATATTATGTAATTGTAACGAAACTAATAAATAAAACAAATAAGGATAATGATAGGTACTAGTTGCGCGATTGGTCTCCGGTGGGTCATGGAATATTAAATAGTTAGCCACTGTCATGTATAAAAATGGAAAGTGAATATTGGACTGTTGCAGAACAAATCCCAGAAATAAATAAAGAATATAAATTTTAGCACTAAAGGAGAAGAGGAAGTTCAAGAGTTAACTAGCTTAAATGAAAAAACAAATAACTAGTAGTAATTAAAATACTCATATCAAGATTTAGTTGTCAATTTTATAATTCCCGTCTTAAGGGGGGAGTAGGAGCGAAGCCTATATAATAACATTTATAAAGTAATCATTCTCCTATACCAAACGTCGCGGGTTCGGACCCAGGCAGTCCGATGATTTTATTTAAGCCATTTGGATACCAGATGGCTTAAATAGAAATGCCTGAACCCACAATATATATATATTAATTACAACGGTTATCGTCTAAAGTCTTAAATGGCCTCAGTTGCCGAAAAGACTGTGTGTATGTGGAGTGTGAGTGTGAATGAAAAAAAAAAAAAAGTATTCATTGTTAAAAAAAGATTAATGAAAATCAAGCAAATGCATTGGATTATTAGGTACCATTCCGACGTATTTTGTCAAATTTTCTTAATAGGTGTTTTTTTTTTTTTTTTTTTGCTTACTTTTTAAGACACATAACGCCATCTTATCGGCAAAAACATGAGTAACACCTATTATGTATCATTTATAAAAGCATGAAAAGTAAAAATATATAAACATAGGCCAGATATAGACTAATAGGGGAACTGATAGAACCGGCTGCCATCTTTTGCAAGAGTGCTGAACTATTTGACAGTTAATTTTGAAATAAATCATCTAAACTTGCTTTACATTTTTCTTTAATAATAATAATAAATTCTTTTTAAAATTTAAAAAAAAAAATTTAAATTATTGTAACAGTTTGTTTTTCTGTATTTGCTTGATATCAAAAAAATTAATTTTCATAATTTTTTTAATAAGTCATTAAAAAAATTATAACTTTCTATTACAATAATCCCTTGTGAATTTAAATCATTAAAAAAAAACCGCATTTAAAAATTTCTTATAATAGTCAAGTTTCCTCTTAAGGGGAGTAGGAGCGGCTGAAAAAATTGATAAATAAGGAAAAAGAATCAATCTATTCTAGAATACAGGTGGTATTTTTCACATTAAATTCTAGTATTTTCGCTAGGAAAGCTTTTCAACTTAACTACCTACTTTTGTGTTATAAAATCATAAACAATACCCTCCTATATTAAAAGGAAACATCTTTTTTTCATATCAACAAAATTAATAATAATAATACAGTTATAAATATGAAATAATGATTATAAAAAAAAAAAATCTGACCTGCATCTTCATTTGCAAAAATTTCATTAAGTTTAGATTACAATCAAAAAGTTTGTGTGAATATCTTGGAATAAAAATGAAAGAAAATGGCATAAATAAAATATTTTCCAGAAAAAAAAGAGGATAATTTAAAAGATAACAAGTAAATTTGCTTAAAATCTAGGTTTGAAATTGTAATCATAATAAAATAGGAGAAAAAGCCTCCAGGTCAAATTAACTTCCTTATTTTAATGAGTAGGAATTCAAATTATCTAAACTCATCAAAATATTGCTTATACTATTTTGTATAATTAATTTAAATTAAAAAAAAAACTATGTCATGTCATTTGTGTTGATATACGAAAGTTTAGGAACCTTGAAAGCGCGCAAGACTTTCCTTAATGCTCTATCATAATTTAACCTATGATTAAGCTTGTTCGGACAGTACACCCTAAGTCATAATAGAATCTAAATTTTTTTTTTAAATAAATATCGTAAATTGGAAAAAAAATCTAAGAGAAAGCGTAAACGCGATTTAATTTATGTGACGTTGCCAGACTAGTCTGAGTCACGTGACTTATTTTTAAGTATGGAGGACTGACATTTTCATGATTTTTTTGTCTTTCTTGTTAAAATATTTTTAAACGCCTTCGTCAGAAAATTTTGATTTTATTTTTTAACGTATTCTAAGGAAGTTAATAGATAAAAATAGAAGTTTATTTTTTTTTAATCTTTGCCAGGAGTGGCTATATAATTCGATATGTGTGCGTTTCGTCAACATCCTTTAGAGCAGTGGTTCCCAACCGGTGTGCCTCGGCTCTCAAGGGTGCCTCATGATTGGCTAAGGCAGTGGTTTCCAAACTTTATGTTACCACGCCTCCCTTAAAAATATTTATTCTTATGACGCCCCCCCCCCCTCCCATTTTATAAAATAATACAAAAACAAAAATTAAAAATATAAATTTATATAAAAATATTTTTATTTATTTATTCTTATTTATATTAAAACTAGAAATTATTTGGAAAATTGGTCCTGGGGGTCAATATTCGCGCCTCCCCTTAGACTAGTCCGCGCCTCACAGTTTGGAACACGCTGGTATAAAGGTAATTTATGACTGGTGGAATTTGTATCAGAAATGAAAGTTAGAAGAAAACGCAACCAGAATTTTTTCTTTAAAAATATATTTTAACAGCTTACGTTTCGACCTTGGTAAAAGCCATCCTCGGATGACCACTAGCAGCTCCGATGATGGTTATGAACAAAGCCGAAACGTCAGCTGTTAAAATATATTTTTAAAGAAAAATTCTGGTTTCGTTTTTTCTAACTTCCATTCCTGAAGAAAAATATTTTTCTCAAATCTTATTTTCACGCCCTAGGGGGGGGGGGGTGCCTAACTTAAATATAAAATTTCAACCTCTCAGCTCAATTCCTTCATGCTTTAAATTGAACCCAAACAGACTCACAGACAGAACATGTCGCGAAAACCATTTTTTTGAATTCAGGGGACCTCAAAATGTATATATCCATCAAAGTCTAGACATCGAATTTTTGACATGAATCCAATACTTCTCTCTATATATATGGATATTAACTTATACATATAGGTAAGAGAAAGTAAAAATTCAAATCCTAATTGAGATTAGTTCTAAATACAAAAAAATGCGGTAACTCACCCCAGTAAAATTCTAATTGGACTTATCATATCTTACTTTTCTACCTAATGAAAAAAATCCTTACAAAATTTTGCAAGGGATTCGATAGGTTCCTAAGTTACCCAATGTTATTATTTTCTGTTTAAGAGAGTTTCGAAATTCTCAAAAATTAATTCCGACCCAGAAATAAGAAATTTTAGAATGACATTAAAATGTTTCTACCCCACTATGCTATTTGCTAAATATTGAATATAAATTTTAACTCAAACGGAATGCACTTATTTTTAGTAAAAGTATTAAAAAACATTAATATCTTTGTGCATTTTAGGGGATGGGACATTAACCCCCATGGTTAATGCCTTCATACCTCCCCCCCTTTAAGAAAATGCGAGCCTTCACCGCGAAATTACTCTCAAAATAATTTGAATAGATTTATAAATAATTATTTTAATTTTTATTTTATTATTTGTTTCTATCATTTTTTTTTCAACGATAAAATGCATAATAATTACCTTAAATAAGACACTCAAGAGGGTGTGCTGGTTGACGGTGAGGTCAGGGTGAATTACACTATATTAATTATTCACTTTGATTCACTTTAAACACACAAAAAGAGCAGCGCCTGCATCTCGGCCACGCGCTCGACTGGACCAGAGATAGACTTGTCTCTCTCTGTTTGTATAGGAATAAAACAGATGAAAATAACAATTCCCTTTTTATTAAAAGTAAAAAAATACCTTTTGCTCTAATCTAACTATATTTAAAACTGGAAAAGAATGTCAACAAGTGATTTGGAATATTCCAAGGCCCTTCTTAAATAATCAACCCTTCATCCCCCCTAATCAAAATAATAACGCTATTTTTTGAATGTTTTCTATTTATTTGGCTTCGATTTAGCTAAAATAAATTTAAAAAACATTTTTTTCAATTTTTCAACCCCTTATCAAATCCTAATAAATAAAATAATTAACAATGCTATCGCCTTCGGCGAGCTTAGCGTCTAGTCAGAAAAAAATTAAAACCCTGAAAAACTTCCCTGGATCCGTCTTTGGGTTTTATACATAGTATAATTTTCTAGAATGTCTAACTTTAGGCCAGTGGTTTATGTTTTAACGCCTCCCTTAAAAATATTTAATCGTATGACGCCCCCTAGCCCACACATTTAATAAAATAATACAAAAACAAAAATTTTTAATACTAAAAAATATAAATTTATATAAAAATATTTTTTTTATTTATTCATATTTATTATTTTAATTAAAAACTCAGTCCCAGAATCCTCTAAATTATTTTATTATTTTATTTACAAAACTAGCAATCATTTGGAAAATTGATCTTGGTGGCCAATATTCGCGCCTCCCCTTAGACTAGTCCGCGCCTCCCTAGGGAGGCGCGCCTCACAGTTTGGAAAACGCTGGGCTAAGGGGTGCCGCGAGATATTGAGATAAACAAAAAAAAATTAAAGTTTACTATATTATGGGATATTTTACTTATTATAAAATATTTCAATTTAAACTTAATTTTTTTTAATTCAAAGAGGGGGTGCCCTTTTTTTTTTTTTTTTTTTTTATGGGGGGGTGGGGTGGGGGCTTCAAAAGGTTGGGAAACTCTGCTTTAGAGGCTACATGTTAAATTTCAATTTTTTAAAAATTAAATACACGATGCCCTTCGTCAGATCTGCTTCAAAAAATTATTTTATACGTATGAGATAGTGATTAATAACATATTAAAAAATTAGCTTTTAATCTTTATAAGTGTCTTAATGTCCGAACAACCTTAACATCCAAAATATTTAATGATATATAATAATTTATGTTCGGATAGTACCCCAAAAGTCATAAAGAAATTATAAATTTTCATAAATTTCATAAATTTTCATTTCATAAAGTCATAAATTTTTTTTAATAAAATGAAAAATTTGAATGCATAAATTCATGATTATAATTTAGTAGTGACCTATCATAGTTTATAATTGTATTAAGTTAATAATTTAATTACAAAAAATAATAAATGAATGCCTTTTGACTCAAGTATTTCTTTGCATAATATAGATCTGGCAACATTACATTTATCAGCTGTTTATTTTAAATCTTAAAAGCCTTCAATTTTATTTTATTTATTATATTACAATGATTAATGCAAATCAGTTTAAATACATATATTCTCCCTTACTAATAATTAGGGCTCGGATTTTGCATATAATGCATGTTTTTTTCTTAATCACTACCCGAGTCGAAATCGAACGCCTGGTTTGAGTCTACAAAACCTCAGAATCTAATTGTTGTCTAAGTAGACTTAACAGAATCAAACTAGGATTTGAAAGCATGGTTTCTATGGAAATTTTATAGTCTGGTTTGGTTCTAAAAAGTCTACTTATGTCCCTTTTTGACATGTTTAGACTCAGACCAGGTATTCGAAATACTAGTTTAAGTCTACCAGATCTACTATTACGACCAGCAGTACTGAATGCTGGAATCCTAGTTTAGGCCTATGAATTCTCATTTAAAATTTGTTTATATACATATATACAGAGTGACAAAAAAGTTCTGATAATTTTGTTAGATTAGCAAAGAGGTATGCTTGTTTTTTGGCAATGAGAAAATAACTTTTAGAGTGTTTTCTTCAAATATTTCGAAGACATTTAATAGCACTTCACGGCTGATGAAAAAGTCCTATTAAATGCCATCGAAATATTTGAAGAAAACACTCTAAAAGTTATTTTTCTCATTGCCAAAAAACAAGCATACCTCTTTGCTAATTTATACAACTTGGCACTCCACATTCGAAATTTTTTACTTTCTCTTACATCTATATATGTTAAATATATATAGAGAGAAAGTATTGGATTCATGTCAAAAATTCGATGTCAAGATTTTGATGGATCTTCACGTTTTGCTCTTCATTTCGCTACAATTAATTAATTAAATTAATTTAAATTCTTAAATAAAAGGAAAATCAAATTAATCTTTAAATAAAATAATATTTTTTGTTTAAATATCAATTTTCTTTAATTTGAGAATAAGATAACATATATTTAAAATATTTTAAAAATTCCAAATGCTCTTCGTGTCGATTTCAATATTTCTGGAGATTCATTACTGAAATTGTTTTAAAGAAAATATGGATGTAAAAATGAGTTTCCATCTCTAAAATAAATCACATTAATTTTTATCTTGACTGAATATGTAGGCCTATACCATTAGCTATCACGTGTGGAAAAATATTTTTCTTTTCAGTAAGAACTTCTTTTAGTTCTCTGGAAATGTGAAAAATATATAAATTAATTTTATAAATTTATAATCTTTTTTAATTTGTCTTCTTACCTTTCAAAATGACATGAATGGCCAATGTTCCTTGTATTCATTTATTAAAATTAAAGTGGCTTCTTCAGGCCAATGTGTTTTTACAACTAAAATTTATAATGAATATAATTGAAAAAATTAAATAGAATATAAGATTACATATATATAAAAAAAATAAAAATAAAAATAACAGCTAACCTTATCATTTTGTTTTGGCTTGTTTTTATAACGTTGACCCTTAAATAAATAAAAATAATTAATAATAATAAAGAAAATTAATGAAAAAAAAAATGAAAATAAAACTTAAAACTTACTTCTTTTTTATCGATAATAAATCCAAATATCCATGGAAGGAGAGAAAATAACGAAGAATGAAAGGTGGTCATCTACTAAAGCTTTGGCGCTGAGATCGCACTGTTTTTAATTTTTACCCGAGAGGATTAGAAGATTCAAACCAGTACTTCCCGAGTCAAAATCGAACGCCTGGCTTGAACCTTTTAGTCCTCAATTGAAGACTGCAAGGTTCAAGCCAGGCGTTCAAGTACTGGTTTGAACCTTCTAATTCTCCTGGCAGGCTTAGTAGGCTCCAGCCAGGCTTTCAATTTTGACTCAAATACTGGTTTGAATCTTCTAATTCTCCTGGTAGGTTTAGTAGGCTTTAACCAAATTTTAATCCTATCAAATAACAAAGGAATTAAGGACTAAAAGGTTCAAACCAGGCGTTCGATTTCAACTCAAATACTGGTTTGAATCTTCTAATTCTCCTGGTAGAATCAGTAGGCTTTCACAAAATTGTAAATAAATAACATCCCATCAAATAACAAGGGAATTCAGGACTAAAAGGTTCAAACCAGGCGTTCGATTTCGACTCGGGTATCCTTCCAATTTTTTTTATCTGGCCGTTTTAACACCCAGAGAAATCTTATTTTGCATATTTTGGAGTTTAACTGCATATTTAGCGATTTAAGCTCTAATATGGCTTTATAATGCCTATTTTAAGTGCATATTTTGTTTTAAAATGCATATTTTTGTGCATATTTCGGCCTTTTTTAAATGCATATTTTGTAGTTTTTTAGTGCATATCGATCCGAGCCCTACTAATAATATTTTTTATATTAGTATATATTTACTTTTATTTATTTTACTTTCTCTTACCCTATATATGAAATATAGAGAGAGAGAAAGTATTGCGATCATTTTTTAATGCGAATACATTCCCGTATTCTTTGCATTGTCTGTGAATTCTAATGAAAAGCTCTCCTATTCTCATATAAAAATATTTCAATTTACAAGTCTTCTTATATATATTAAGGTGAGATTTTCATATTAAGATCAAAAATTTATTAAAATACATTTATGGTGAAACTACAGTACTAGTCATCAACCCAAGACGCCGCCTGCCAGGGCCTAGGTGCGGGACCCACCGAAGGCGGGCGGCGACGATAGTATTCAAACAAAAAAATTCCTTTGAAAAATATTGGCCAATTAGATTTGTTTAATGTATGTATGCTCATTCATTCTATAATAACTAACTGACTAATCTAATAGCAAGTGAACAAGTAATAGGCTCATTTTTTATTATCTAAACATCTTTTTCTTAAAAGATTAATTAAAGTAAACGAATCTCGTAATTTTAATGTTTCATTATTTGTAAAAGATTATTAATATTCTTTAGTTATAAACCTCAATAGAGATCGATGAACTCAAATTACATACGAGTATAAATAAATACCAATTTCTATGTATTTATTTAATCTTGAATTTTCTTTTTACGTAAATGGGAAAGTAAAAGGACTTAAAGATGAACAAGGTTGGAATGTTTCGGTAAAAATTTGGAGCTTGCTGAGTCATGGTTTATCACTATTTTTCTTAAGGTGAGGAAGAAGAAAGAGTCAGATGCAGTCAAGCGGTCAGTAGTCAAGGCCAGAGCAAACGAAAGCAAACATTTTGTCTGTCTCTAGAACAGTGTAACAGCAAAAAGTTAAGTGAAAACTGTCTTCTCTTCTCTCATTCTTAAGGTGTTGCTTGGAATTCATATCCGGTTCCGAAAAATGTCCAAAAAAAAAAAAATAAAATAAACCACTTGAGCATCAAATGCCGCTAAACTAAAAACAAAATACTCGAGAGAAGAGTAGTGACCTCGATTTTTAGAGGTTTTAATTATTTTGACTGATATTTTAGTGAAAATAAAAAAAAATCATTTTGACAGCTAGGAGAGAAGAGGACCGGAGTGGCGACGGCGATTCTGGTTTGCCAGATTTAAAATTATCTGGAGGGTATCCGAAATTGGATTAAGTTAATGACAAATTAATTAATGAACTGAAGTGAAATAAGTGATATATTGACCGTTTATTTGAAAAATAAAAAATAATAGCCAGAAGGAATAGCCCACTTATTTAATTTTAGATATATATTATAGAAAACTAGCGGGGGGGGGGGGCGGCATCACACAAAAAACTTTATATCCTTAGACAAATATTTATTCAAGAATTTTAAATCCAAAAACATGTTCATATTTGAAGAAATAGAAGAATTAAAAATTTGGGGGGGGGGGCTGCCGAATTTAAAAAAACCCTGATTTTAAATTTTTACCTAAGGAAAAGCGAATTGATATCTCTTCTGGTCGAAACATCGCCTACACATCGCCCTCACATCGCCTACTCATCGCCGAAACATCGCCTACTAATCGCCCTCACATCGCCTATGCATCGCCTACACATCGCCTACTCATCGCCGAAACATCGCCTACACATCCCCTAAACATCGCCTACTAATCGCCCTCACATCGCCTATGCATCGCCTACTCATCGCCGAAACATCGCCTACACATCGGTAAAAACCCAAAGGCAACGGAACTTTGGGGGGGGGGGGGGGGACCAAGCTTACATTGTTCTGCGGCCCTCCCTCACCCTGTGAGTTTGCTCAGAAACAAATGTTTATGTAATGCTCAAAAATTTATTTTAAATCTATCTTTTCAAATATGGTATGGCTTGAATGTAGTAGTAAGCTTAAGTATGGCTTGCCAAAAAACAATGGCCTCCTCTTCGTATGCCACAAAAGGTCTTTACCATTAAGTTGGTTTGGGAGGCGTAACTTTTATCAATAGCAATGAGAATCAAATGAAGGCATTACTATTGATAGTAAATGGTCATATCATCGCATGCCTTTATAAGAACCGCTCTTGGAACGATTAGACCTGCACACAAACAACTTCAGGGCCAATGTAGAAACATTTTTTGATTAAAAAAAGTGACAATTTGAAAATTTCTTTGATAAAAACAACAATTGAAAAAAGAGAATAAAAAAATAGGTTTCCGCAATTCCGGATATAAAAATAAGGAAGTCCGATTTTCGAATCCCGCATCTTTTTGAAAAAACTATCCTGTTTTTAGTTACATAATAATTGAGGTGTTTTGATAAGCTTTTTCTGATAAATGTTGTTATGCAAGACTACATTAATTTATATTAAAAAAATTACTTTTTAAATTTCATGGGTTAATGGCAAAAGAAACAACAAACGTTTATTTGTCAATGTGTAAGTATAGAACGCGTAGATAATACTTTTCGCATTCTTCCCATTAACTTTAAATAATTTACTGCCTTTGAGGGGGACCAGGAGCCAAGTGGTTACGCATGTTTTTCCCGAAAAGATGGCGTAGTGTCATAAAAAGTATGCCTAAAAAATCAAGTAATTCAAAAATTTGCCAAGAGATGTCAGAATGGTAGCTAATAATATTTAATGCATTTGGTTTATTTTCATTTATCTTTTAACAATAAATACTTTATAAATGTTATTATATATTATGTATCTTTTATAAAAGCATAAAAATATATAAATATAGGCTATTAGGGAATCAGCTGTTAGACTAGCCTGCCATCTATTGCAAGAGTGGGGAACTAATTTGACAGTTGGTTTTTAAATAAATCATCTAAGCTTATTTTAAAAATTTCTTAATTAATATATGATTAATAATAACAATAAATTCATTTATAAAATTTAAAAAAATTAAAGATTATTTTTTGTATTTGCTTGATAACAAAAAAATTAATTACGATAATTTTTTAATAAGTCATTTTAGCATACTCATTAAAAGAATTATAGCTCGATGTCCCAATAATCTCTTATGAATTTAATTCATTTAAAAAAAAAAAAACCGCATTGAAAAATTCCTTATAATAAGCATAGTCTAGTTTTTTTTAAGTAGGTTTAGACGTCGCTCCTGAACCTCCTCAAGGGCCATACACACGTCCTGATTTGTTGGGCCAAACGGCAGAACAAACTAGTCAGGCCCTTACGGTTGTCCCGTCTGATCAAAGCAAAAGTTCTGTAGGCAGTTAGCCCAAAAAAGTATTAATATTTTCTGATTTGGCAAAGAGGAAAGTTGTGTCCTCGATTTTTGGATATTCAATAGCCGGAAGAATGAAAAAATTTCGATTTTATTACCAATACTTTTGACAATATAGATCCGTGGGTTCGGTCTTATAATGACTCTCTAACCTCTCTATCTTGTTTTGAGACACATTAGAGTCATGATCATCATAATCATCACCATCATCCTGACTGACGCCTCTTCGTTTGACCTGAATACAAATCAATCGAGGAAAGAAAAAAAAAATTTCTTTGGCGGTTCTTTGAAACAATACTAAACAAACAGATGGTGATGTGTTTCTCCTGTACCTGATGGTTTCAAAGAGATAGCGACAATTTAATTTTAGTTTATCACTAAATCTTAAATTAAATTTTAGTAAAAGTGTTTGTTAAATATAGTCTATATAAGGAAATTATATCTTTATTTTCAGGTCATTCTAAAAATATATTAATTACTTTCTCTTAACTATATAACTGTATATATATAGAGAGAAAGTATTGAAAGAGACAGGTTTTGAGGTTCTCTGATTCCAAAAAAGTGGCTTTTGCAACTTGGTCTGTCTGTTTGTGTGTGACCAAAAAATATCTATTGAACAAAAAGAACCAGGAGCTTGAAATTTTATATTTAAATTAGGCACCCCTCTGAGACGTGACACAAAACTTTTGAACAAAATCAGCCTAAAAGTACTAGCACTTTACTGATGTACTTTTTCAGTTTTTTTGCATTTTATCAAAATTCGCTCCAACGATTTTAATTAAAATTCAAAAATCAATTATTTTTTAGTTGCTCTTAGAAACTTATATTCTCATTTTTCTCTCAAAATTGTTTGAAGATCACTTTCCTCTTGTACTTCATAAGAAGATAAATGGTTGCCATGGTAGCAAAACATAAGTCGACACAAAAAAATCTGGTGTGACAAGCCATAGGGGTAGCCAGAAATTTTTGATGGGGGGGGGGGATTCAAGATGATTCACACCTCCCATCGAGTAATAAGGTGGTATAAGACGTCTAAGGAAATATATAACTAGTTAAATGCTTTCCAATGGGGAAATTCTGAATTTTCTGCGCTTCCCTATTGAGAATATCGGGATCCGAGTACTTTTCCCAGAATATCCATAACGTCCTCTATAAGATTGCAAAATTCTGTTTCAAAATTTCAGCGGGACAGACGGACGGACGCACAATCCGCTATTATATATTTATATATATGTATTTATTTAAATCACATTTTTTTTAAATTCCCCCCCCCCTCCCCCAGTGGATACGCCTATATGACAAGCCCAGAACATAACCGAAGGTCTGTGCGCCCAGTCACACCAGTTTTTTATTTATTCCAATGAGGTGAATTAGTGTTGGGATGTTGGAAGCTAGGCAAAAGAAATTACCAACTCACCAATGGATTTTTACTTTCTTTTATTTATATATAGAGAAAGTATTACATTAATGTCAAAAATTAATATCGAGATTTTGATGGAAATATATGTTTTGATCCCAAAACTTTAATTTAATTTTAATCAAAAGAATGAATGTGAAAGAATCATTAATATAAATAAATTTTTACTCTTTTGTAACACTTTCATCACCTAATCGACTTTATCTTATAATAATGTTCTAGAAATAATATATGACGTAAAATTTTAAAAGATAATTAAGACTTTGGGAACTAAAATAAAATCAACCCAAATAGTCCTCTATTGTTATTTCTTGTGACTAATTCTAAGTTCAAGTTTAACTTTTTTTTTCTCAAAGTAATAGAGGATATAGAGATGGAGTTCAAAGATATTTCTTATTGACATTGTTTTATTTTATTTCAAAGGAGTTGCTATAGTTATTTCTTAATTAAAAGAAAATAGACTGATAAAATGTCAAAGTGAGACTAAGGAGAAATTCATCATCAAAATGTTGATAATTATGTTCGAATTAAGATCTAACTTGTAGATAAAAAGGCAACAAGACAGAGGAGGGAATTTTGTTAATTTGGTTCTCTTTTATATGTTGAATAATTTTAATATGAATGAGGCAGGAAGAAAGGGAAGGAAATAAACCAAACAGTTATCAAAAGAAATAACTTAGTTAAGGCGGAATAGGAGCGAAAGTGTTACGAATGTTTTTCCCGAAAAGATGACGTAGTGTGTCATAAAAAGTATGCTCAAAAAATCAAGTAATTCAAAAATTTGCCAAGAGATGTCAGAATGGTAGCTAATAATATTTAATGTATTTGGTTGATTTTCACTGATCTTTTAACAATAAATACTTTGTAAATGTTATTATATATTATGTATCTTTTATAAAAGCATAAAAATATATAAATATAGGCCAGATATAGGCTAATACTATATCGTCTGTTAGACTAGCCTGCCATCTATTGCAAGAATGCTGAACTAATTCGACAGTTGGTTTTTAAATAAATCATCTAAGCTTATTTTCAAAATTTCTTAATTAATATGAATGTGATTAATAATAACAATAAATTCATTTTTAAATTTTACAAAAATTAAAGATTATTGGGACAGATTTGTAATTGCTTGACAACAAAAACATTAATTACGATAATTTTTTAATAAGTCATTAAAAGTTAAAAACATTTGAGGTTTTTTCCTCTCCTACCCCAATTTAAAAAAAATTCAGAGCCCTTGGGGGAAGGGCCAAATGCCCCCTCCCCCTCTTGCCTCTACCCCAAATGACGCCTCTGTCTATCCAAAAAGCGTGATTATCTCAAAAACGCTCTGGTCTTACAAGGGAAGTGTAAGGCCTTCCTCACCGATTTGAAATAAACTTTGTCCCGGATGCGAACCCACGACCCTTGGTAAAAGTGGCAAGCATCGCAGGTGAGTATATATAATTATTTATGGAAGGAAAGGCGAACTCATTTTTGAAAATTTACTCCCCCCCCAGTGTCGTCATTGGGGGGGGGGGGCAGGGGGGCATTTGCCCTCAAGGGCTCTGATTTTTATGAAATTTTATATTATTTTAAATAAAATATTGCAAATTACATGATGTTTTATTCAATGGGAAATGCTTTATGAAAAGTTTTTCGTAAAATTATTAGCTGACAGGCCCCGAGATTTCGACTGCCTAAGGGCCTCCATCTTGTTTAATCCGGCACTGCACATAAAAAAAAATTTCGTTCAAATCGGAGAGGGGAAGGCCCACATTCCCCTTCTTAGGGAGTTGGACTTGGGGCATCATAAAAAGGCCAAAAGAATTTTACTCTCCTGACAGCCATTGGTGTGCAATGGGATCATTCAATACCAATAAATTCAATTAAATTTAAACTAGATTTCTATTTTAGATTTTTTACACAAATTTTATCGAAAAATAAAAATTTATTTATGAGAATTTAAAAATGGTAGAGAATTTAGAATAAAAAAAATCTATTTTCGTATTTTTGTCTGTTGGTAATTAGCCTAATTAAATATTTGCCGGATATCCTTGGAATTTTTTTTTTTTATTTTAGGTTGCAAAACATCTACAAAAAAAACAAAAAAAAAAAAAATTGAATAGATGAGATAAAATTAATATTTTCATCAAAAAAGGTGAAAGAGATTGTTCATTGAAGAGGGAAGATGAACTACTTGAAAGCAAAAGAAGCTTTCAGCTATGCAGAGCAGATCGTTAAAAGGTCTTTTAAATGCCTATTCATAAATAATAAGTTTATTGTACAAACCAAGGTATGTCTAAGGAAAGAGAGAGAGATAATTTATTAAAGAAACATTTATAGGTCAACAGAAATAAATAGAAAACAAAACAACAACAACAACAAAAAACGAATCAAAGCGGCAGAGTTTAACAAAAAGCAATTGCATTTAAATGGTCTAATTTTCTTCTCACGCTTGCACAAAAGATTGAAAAATAATTCTTGTTGTTAATATATAGACTAATTCTCAAGAATAAAACTTTTTTTTTAACCTTAAAAGAAATAAAAATAATGTTGGGAAAAAAAATTAATCAAAATTTGATATTAGATAATTTTTTAATCTTTCAAAAAGTATATTATCAAAGTTTTTTAAATTAAGGGAATCCTGAGACCTAGGGCGAATACAAGGGTAAAGTGGGTATTTACCCCCCCCTATTTTCAAAGTATAGAATGAGCCTTTAAATTACCGAAATTAAAAAAAATAGTGTGCTGTGCGACGAGTCATACCAGATTACCTCCCCCCCTCCCCGAGAAACACCTCTGGATCCGCCCTTGCCTGAGACCCCGATTGCATTGAAAATTTGTCTGCAGCCTCCTTTTATTCTGTATTTTCCTATGAAGCATAGGAGTAGCCACTGGGGGGGGGGGGGGTTGAACCCCCAAACAACCCAATATAGAGAATAACAGGAGGCTCAGACTAATTTTCAATGCGACCGGGGTCTCAGTTTTCCGTTAATTTAAAAAACTTTGACAATAATTTTTAACTCCATCACAACCATGATATTTCTATCTTTCCTATGAAGTACAAGGGTAAAGTGTGCTTCAAAGGATTTCAAGGTCAAAATGAGAATATACACTTTAAAGAGCATCTAAAAAATAGTTGATTTATGAGTTTAAAAAAAAATCATTGTAGCGAATTTAGAGAAAATCAGAAAAAAAAAAAACTGAAAAATTACATCAGTAAAGTACTAGTACTCTTTAGCTAATTTTGTCCAAAAGTTTCGTGTCATGTCACAGGGGGGTGCCTAACTTAAATATAAAATTTCAACCTTCTAGACTTCTTTCTGTTCTTGAGATATTTTGTTCACAGACACAGACAGACCAAGTCGCGAAAACCAACTTTTTTGGATTCAGGGGACCTCAAAACGTGTATATCCGTCAAAATCTCGACATCTTATTTTTGACATGAATCCAACACTTTCTCTCTCTACATAATAACATATATAGAGGTAAGAGAAAGTAAAAATGCATATTAAAAAATAAGCAGAATAAAAAATGAGTTTGTAAATGAACTTCTTCTTTCTTCGCCTTAATCCCGAGGTGCGGGGTCGGCGGAGGGGGGCTTTTGCAACCGGAAGGAATATAACAGACCGGCCCGTCGCAAGGTCTGACGCCTGTTGAAAATATAAAAGGAAAGAGACGGACATGCAAAGAAGTACTGCCAGTACCAGCTAGGGCAGCTCGTGGTCGCCATTCACGGACCCACAAGAGTTTGTAAATGAACTGCTAGTCATTTTATAAAATAGTAGTTACTTAGTATTAAAAAAAGTAGTTAAAATTTGATTTATTGAATAGTTTATATTTAAATATATAGATAGTTTTTACTTGTTGAAACCAATATTTTATTCAAATTAAGATGTCAAAATTGTTTGTTTTGAAAATCCTTAATATAGATTCTGTTGATATGTAGGTCATGTCCTTTCGAGGTATTCATTAGCCAAGAGCGATCATATAAATATCGTTTGAATGAAAGAATGAGGGGGAGGGGGGAGGGGAGGGGAGAAGATATCGATGGGATAAAATCACGGGCTTCGATTTGGGCGGGTCTCCAATGTCTAAAAGATATATGAACTTAGTGTCATATGGGAACTGGGTGTGTGTGTCTCTCTCTTCTTTCAACTTGTTCTTTCTGAAGCCCTTTGATATTTTGATGACCTTCCACAATGCCCATGTGTTAAGGACCAATTCATTTGTCAATTTTCCTTGATTAATATTCTTTGCACAAAACTTAACTGTTTATAAGAAACAAAATTTGATTTAAGGAATTCCTAAATAAATTGAAGGATATTTATAAAAAATCACTAGATTGTAATAATGTATTTAACAGCAACGTCGCACAGTGGTTCCATTCGCTTCAAAAGTGGCCACGCGAAAAAAATCTGGTGTGACTGGCTCACAGCACACATCTTTCTCCTAACCTTCGGTAAGAGAAAATTGTGCACCGTGCTGGTCACACTTGATTTTTTGTGTCGAGATATATTTAGTTTCCCATAGCAAATTAGTTTCAAACTTGACTACTTCCAGTAAAAAGTAAAAAATTTCCATAGGATATGTGTATTTTAAATGTTGACTCCTTGAAATAAACTTTGATTATTTTTCAAAATTTTAATCTCATATTTGGAGATTTTATAGACAACAGAAAAACCATAAATAAATTCAATTCAAAATTTCATAAGTTTTTTTTTTAAATATGTAAAAAGTTCCAAAGGGGACCGCCTTTTGAATCGAAATTAACATGCAAATCCCCATAGGGATTTAACATTGGTTCTATGGAAGGAAGAGCCGGAAAGTGAATTTGAAAAATCTGAAATCTTTCCTATGAAGAGTAAAGTGTGCTTCAAAAGATTTCAAGGGCAAAATACAGAGAATATACATTTTAAAGAGCATGCAAAAAATAACTGATTTTTTCATTTTAATCAAAATCGTTAGAGTGAATTGTGAGAGAATCGAAAAAAACTTAAAAAGTACATCAGTAAAGTACTAGTACTTTTTGGCCGATTTCATTCAAAAGCTTATTTTGAGTGCCAGAAAGGGCACTTAACTTAAATATAAAATTTCAATCCGGTAGCTCAATTCCTTCATGCTAAAAATCGTTACAGACACAGGCCAAAATTTCAGGTAAATCTACGTCGGTCAGAAATTGTACGGTTTGTAAAAGAATTACCCATATATATTTTCCCCGAGATGGGAGGGCTTTATGTGCAAGAATGAGTCTTATGCAATATTAATAACAAAATACTGAAATGGAGATGCCCTTCTCGTTTTATGTGACAGGTTCGAGTCGGATTACGAAATTAAATTAATTAAACTCAACTCGAACCTCTTACATAAAACGAGAAGGGCATCTCCATTTCAGCATTTTATTATAAAAAGTGTAATAGGACTCAAACTTGCACATAAAGTCCTCCTGTCTCGGTATACAGTATGACATAGCTCCAGCTCTGATGATGCTCCAAACATAGGACCGAAACGTTAGCTGTGGGCTATTCTCAATAAAGAAACTACATTGACTGCATTTTCTTCTTGTTTTTAAATTGCCTTTTAAATTCCCGCGGTTGTGGGAGACACCTAATAAAAAAAATTTCTTTGTGTCGAAATTTTTTCAGGGATTTTCTTTCCGATGCATGGTTTATAGAATACACTAATAAAGTTAGAAGTCTATTTAGTTTTAAAATTGAAGTTGCCGATGAACCAAAACTAATTGAACGAAGCCACTTGGATTCGATTAGCCTCATTTCAATAGTCGTCCTTGGAGTGATGAGGTTGAGGATGTAAGATGGTGATGATGATGATGACTCGGGTGGTCTTCCACTTGCCTCTTCTTCTTCGGCATTGGCGTTTTCCATTGTCTGATGTGTGTGCGGTCCACCACAGTCACTTAGGCGTCCACAACCGTTAAGTTGGCTACAGCATCGGCGACCGCGCGGAAATGTGTAACACTTTCTCCCACCGAGAGCGCCGACGTCGCGGAAGTAAGTGGGTCAAGTCCGGCTCACCGATATGAGAGCCACCTGTCTCTCCCTCCGATCACACGGGGGCCCGGTTTCTTGCCGACTCTATCAGCATCACCCCCGCATTTGAAGGCCTATGGCTCACTGAATAACCAATAAATATTAAACACTCACTTATTTCAACAAAAAAATTGGGTAAATATTTAAACGATCAAGAGAGTTTATAAAGAGAAGCTTGATGATAGTCATACATATTGGACCTCGGCGAGTAAATATTTCGGAAAAAAAGGACCTAATTTCTAAACGAGTCCACCCACCCCCCCAAGTACAAACTCAATTTAAAGGCTAGAGAGATTTAATATTAGAACATTAAATTAAAAAATAAAAAGAGAAAAATTCCTCGTCAAATGAGCTTATAGAGAGATATACTAATTAAATGTATTCTGATGAGTTCACGAGACCTCATAATTAAATATGGCTGGATCATAGAGAGGCCTATCTTATTAATTTACGTATATGTTACCGTATAAAGTCTATGTGGCTTCAGATGTCGAAAAGTTGTTTTTTTTTAATTTTTAGTTTTCCTTATATCAGATTAAGGTGCGCGTCTCGAAAAGCCGTTAGAAGACGATTGACTACTGAGTTACTCGAGACGGCAAGAGATGGCGTTAATTTTTCCCATAGGGATACAAGGGATTTATTTCATTTCAATTTAAAGATTCCAGCTAATTAATTAAGGGTAAAAAATTAATTATTTATAAGCTATAGAGCGAATTTTTTTAAAATATCTTTTGTTTAATGCGATTAATCTAAAAAAAAATTTATTTTTTCGAAAATCAAAAAAAGGAGTTCTATACCTGGTAAGTTGTAGATATTTTAAATAGCTTTAATTTTAAAAAAATTGAGGTCGATAGCTTCTGTGGTCTCTGGAATCTCCCAAAAATTAGCACCCCGAGACGCGCACCTTAAAACACAGAAAAGAGCAGACAATTTTTCGGTGGAAGAATTCGGGTGATTGGCACCCCCCCCCCCCCTTACGCCATCTACATATGAGCGATCTCAGCGCCATTACATACAATCTGACACGAAATTCAAATATTGTGTTTTTAAAGAATAAACATAATATATAGCCTAATATAATAAATATAATAATATATAATATATATAAAAATGAAATGGGAAAATGTATGTTTGTATGTAAATATGTATGTATATGTTCTATAGAAATCCACAATTTTCAATGAATCCATTTGAAATTAAGTACACATATAGTACATGACTCTGGGAGTAACGTAGTAATAATTTTAAAACTTAAATATTTTGGAAAATTATAATCAAATTTCTTCAATATGGGAACACAAAATCAACAAGTTGGCTAGGAAATTAGAGAGCGTCCTTTGGGTTCTGAGAACCAGCTCTTCCTACCTGACTACAGGCTGGGGGGTGGGGGCTACGCAGCAGTTGAAAAACGAAGAGAGGACTCAGGTGACTGACCCTTTAAACAGTCATAAACAGACCCTTTGTGCTGTTCCCAATCGGTACCCTCGCCTGCTTGAATATAAGATCCTTCCTTAACATCTTAACACTTGCATTGCAACAAGAAATATCCTAAATTAGAAATAAACTTGCTCGCCGAAGGTGATAAAGGGGTCCAGGGGGGGGGGGGGGGGGCGGGTGGAAAGCCTGCCGAAGGCGGGCTTTGCGACTAGTAATGGTAAAATAAAAACACAATATTTGAATTTCGTGTCAGATTGTATGTAGGGGCGCTGCGATCGCTCATGTGTAGATGGCGTGCATGTCGAGAAGCGGCAGCCATCTTGTTCTTTCTCAACTAATTCAATTGAGATTGTCACAGATGTAGCAACCTTATAATCTTAGCTGAATTGTACCCGAAGAAGGCCACAGAATGAGTAGCCGAAACGTTGTACTTTTTACAACAAAACCCCAGTTAAACCGAAA
>JAKCPI010013657.1:0-21519 GCA_023213315.1 Euborellia annulipes
AGAAAAGAAATAAAAAAAAAAAAATAAAATAATAATAATCCGATTAAAACACGATGTTGGCCAAGGACGGACAAATATTTTTTTTCTATTATTTTTTATAAAAACCCAGCTGAATTTCATGGAGTAATAATAATTTCTCTATTAATTTGTGTAGAAAATTAATTGTTGGAGAGAGTAGGGCAAAGAGGGGGGGGGGATGGAGGTATCATTTATATTAGATAGGGATATCAACAAATAGAATATCAAATGGGAAATTAACTTTTAATTAAATAGATTTCAATAAAATAATTGGATTATCAATCAATCAAATTATATTAATTATCCTTTGCTGATTATAACGCTGCTTGATTGATGGAATGTTAGTTTTTCGATCTAGTATATGTATTTACCCAAGTATATACTTCTTTAGCCAATTTATGAAATAACATCTATTATTATTAAAATTATTTTTGACATTAATCGGAGTTTATTTTAGTTATTAATTAATAATGTGCCCCGGGCTTTGCGTAGTTGGTACGCGCGGTCGATGGTTCGGATCCCAGGCAGTCTGATGATTTTATTTAAGCCATTTGGATACCAAATAGCTTAAATAAGAATGCCTGGAACCCAATATATTGTGACGGAGCAAAATCCCCCAAAGATAGGTGAAAAAAATCCCAAAAAAGAAAAAAATAAATAAATTTTTAAAATTAAAATCAATCAATCAATTCAAATAAAAATTGCGCTGGTTAAAATTAGTTTTAAAAATTACCGCTAGATGGCACCACCATTCAGTAATTAAGATGTGATGTAAGAATTTAAAAAAATAATAATAAATAAAATTATGTTAATTAAAACAAAAAACGAGGGTGCAAAGGCGCAATATAATATATATATATTCATAATAACGGTTATCGTTTAAAGTCTTTATGGCTTAAGTTGCCGAAAAGACTGTGTCAAAGTAAGTGTGAATGGGAAAAATTTTTCACACACTTGTGTTATAAAAAAAAAAAAAATTATAATACAAAAATACAACCTTTCGGCCACTATTTCTGCGTTTTTTGAGACCAAGCCCAAGGAATATACAATTTTTGTCAGATATTTGAATGCAGGATGATAATTGCAAAATTAAAGAAATATTTTTTTTTTTTTTTTTTTTAGGATGTTTGGACAATGTTATATATGAAGGAACCTAACGCCATTATGAACGAAATTGAGATAAGACCGCCATCTTCTAGAGAAAAAGAAGATCTACTCCTTTATTTAAATCACAAGATGCACTTTTTTGTATAAAACAAGAAAAATAGTCATTGCTTTGTTTACAATTGTGCAAATGAAATGCATCTTATCTCAGATTAAGGTTAATAGCCATTGGTTCTTTCATGCATAACATCGTCCATTTAGACCACGTCTCTATTTATTTCAATTAGATTGGTAGCTGATCCATGAGACGGGATACGAACCCGCAACCCTTGGTACAAATGGCCAGCATGCTAACTATTAATCACGAATAATGCCAAAAATGTATTTTATTACACAACAATTATTTAAAAAAAAACATACATTTTAGGGGTGGATAGTTCGTTTATATAATCCTTTCTGTTTTCGATGTTGCAAGTGTTAAAATAAAATTTTATACCTTTCAATAAATATCTTTAAGATAAGGAGAACTATTAAAATAATAGGCTATTATACAAACGTTGGTACCACTGGCACTCACATATATCGCATAAGGAATTTGAAAGGAAGGAGATCCCGAAGGACGTGATTGAAAACCAGTCAGACAGTCAGGTACTTGTAGTAGTATAATTAGTTGAAAATTTATTTTAAGAGTTTAAACATTAGAAGATAATAATGTTATTACGTTAGTCAAGAGAAAGTCAAAAAAAAAAGAAGGAAAAAAAAAAGATTGAAAAGAGACAAATTAATTTAAAATAAATATAAGTTTTTGGAAAGTGACAAGAAGTGTATTTATTTATGATAAGTAAAATGTTTTTAATAAAAACAAGTGACTTGTCAATGATAAGGATTTAATTTTTTGAAAAGTGAATGCAAGGTAGGATTTTTTCAGATGATAATAGGATGACCACCATCGAATTAAAATTTTAAATAGTTTCAAGGAGGCAAGGACAAAAGCAAAATTAATACAATAGAAAAGCAAAAGAATTAATATAATAGTTTTTATTTTTTGCAATGGTTAGTAAAACTTGTTTGTTTTGAATGTCCTTTAATCACTAACATTGATCCTTAGTCTCGAATATCACCGTTATATTAAAATAAGACCCTTATTTTCGGACAAATTTTTATGACTAATGTTACTCTTATTTTCAGACAAAGGTTCATTAGAATGCAAAATTTGATATTTTTACAAAATAATCTACCCCTAAAATAATATTATCTTGACTATTGTTTGCCTTCTTTGGATCTAAACACTTCACTAAAGTCCGTAAAATAAAAACATGGAAATTTGTTGCCTTCTCATTTGCATTTCATTCAACAAGCAACAATAACAGCAACAACAACGTGCCAATTTATAGTTATGGTAAATTTACATTTAAATAAAAAGACGAAAAAAAAAAAAAAAAAAAAAAACAAGAAAAGGAACGAAATACAGACTTAATATTGAATATGAAAACAGGGAAGTTAAAATTAATTTAACGCGTAAACAGCAGGAAGAAATAAGATAATATGATTCATTCACAAAATAAAAAAATCTAAATTTTCATTTTTATATAAGGTATGTTCGATCAGGACGCCTGGCGCATGCGCATTAAGGAAAAACGTATTGATTTTCGGTTCTGCGCATGTAATCTTCCTCACTACGCATGCGCAGAACGCCCTGGGACGCTTGATCGAACATACCCTTATATCTCCTTATATTCCCTAATTTGAACTTTTAATATGGGCAGTAATTTTGAATCCGACTTGGAATATTTTCAATTAATTGGTTTTTTGAAATTTTTTTAACTTATCTCTGATAAAATTTCACTATTTGTTATCAACTTAAATATAATTTTTAACGATGAAGAAGAAAAAGTGAAAGATATAAAAGTACTTAAGGTTTTGTTTCTAAAGAAAGGCTTCAAAGGTCAAGAGGTGATTTTTTTTTTGTTCACATAATAAAAAGAGGTATTATATTCATCAGAGGTCTTTTTTTTTTAATTCTTCACTTGTCCGTCAGTATGTTTGTCGGTCTGTCATCAATGGTAGAATGAATCGCCAATGCTCTTCTTAAAATTAAAAAAAAAAATCTGATCTTAAAGGGTCTCAAGAACAAAGCACTTTCACTTGAAGAAAATCTCTTAAGAGTTTTAAGAAACCAAGAGATCGTTATAATTTTTCAAAATGGTTGTTAAACGTTGTTATATTTCAGTAAATTTAGAGTTAAAATTTAATAAATAAATAAAATTTAGACGATTTTAAACAGGATTTCAGGCTGTCGATGGTTTTGGAAATTATCTATAAAAGGATCAATTTATTCACATGCTAGGCATAGATTCCGCCTAAAAAAATACTTTATTTTGAATAAGAACGCATGTTTGAAGAGGAGTGAAAGAAAAATATCACGAAGATAAAATATTATATTAAAATAACAGAGTAACGAAAAAAAATTTTTGTGAATTCAGTTAAAAAAATATCTACTAGGTTAATATTATTAAATTAAATGAACAATTTCTGTCTGTATATTTAATGTTATATATAGTAAGTTTAATAGAAACAAAGAGACGGTCAGATTTGTGAAGTGAAACTTATTTATGAACGATAGAATTATCAATATTGATCATCTTAAAGCCAAAGGGCGCAGATTCGGATACCAGGTAGTATGATGAATATATATTTAAATCATTTGGATAGCATCATTTTAAGTTCATCTTCTATCTATCTATATACGCCCCCTGCGGGCTTTTCGGCTGGTTAAGTTATATAAAAAAAAAGTTTGTCTTTCAATAAAATATTTGGCATTGTTGTTGGTATCAGGAATTGATATCGGTTATCATTATCAACATGCCTTCATCCCCTTGACCCCTTTCTCATCTCTCTCTCTCTCTCTCTCTGTTGACGTTGGTTGTGAATTTGGGTCATTTATGGGAGGGTCCGGGGTATGCCTATCGATCCGGGGCTGCGCAAATCCTGACCTCGGTGACCTGCCGGGGGTTTTTGCAACGGAACGCACAACGAGAATAACATTCCCTTGAAGACAGGACATCCTCTTGAATAATGACCAACAAATAAACATTCCTTAACTTTAAGAACAACTACATCAGCCAAAGGAGTTAAATCCACTTTTATATTTTTAGGGTTTGCTAGTTATAACTTTAAGTAAATCAATATTTTTTTTTCATTAATACGCGTATTTACTTCTAACACTGATATTTCGACATTGAGTCAGGCCATCTTCAGAGCTGGGAACTTTTAACAGCTCTGTTATGGTGCGCCATTAATACAGACAGCCCCACCCTAGAGGGCTTTATTCAAAGGAAACGCGGGCCGGGGGGGGGGGGGTGTCAGCATGTGGGAAATTAATTAAAAAAAAAAAAACTAGCTGCTTTTAAACCCTAGAGAAGAGTCTGCCCAACATACAACCTAATCATAAAGAAGAAGTAAAAGTCTGGTATAAAGTAGAAATATTGGGTAAGAGAAAGTAAAAAGCTAGAGAATGTTCGTCATCCTTTTCTAAGACCCTTTGAAAAAAAAATTTCTAAAATTTGCCTTTGACTAAATAAATGTTTTTATTAAAAAAAAAGTTTTAATAATAAATAGCCAACAGATATGGCAAGAAGAATCAACATCAGTTAGCAAGCAGTACAGTAGGCGCCATAAGTGCCTGGTATGCTCGATAGTGGAGCAACCAAGACAAAATTTTAATTATAAATAAATAATCTTTTTTTTTTTAATACAACTAAAGGGGAAAAGCTACTTTTAAGGAAGTACTTCCGACGATTAAGTATTTTGTTTGTCCAAGTTCAAGGCTCCACTATCGAGCACATCAAGCACTTAGGGCGCCGACTGTACCTACTAAATAAAAACAGGGATAGGTGTCCTCCAAGAAACAAGACTGTTGAACGCCCGCCGATAACAATCGATATAAATGAAAACTATTCGAAATATTTGGAAAATCAAATGGGATAAGTAGCTGAAGTGGGGGGGTGGGAGGGTGGTGACTTATAAACGTGGGGTTCGGACAGGAGTGATGATTATTAAGATCTGGATAGATGGAAAAAATGGCTATAGTATTATTAAACGGTTATCGTAAATGTCTAATGGTGAGTGGAAAAGAAGTGTGAAGTGTGTGTGAGTGTGAGGTGAATGAGAAAAAGTGTGAAGAAAAAAAAAAAAAAAAAAGCTGAAGTGGCTTAAAAAATACAATTTGTATAAAAAATTTAGTGAAACGATCTTGATTGTTTTATCTTAATAAATAACCAGAGATACATGAAAAGGCTATAAAAAATTATTTATTTTTTTTAACCCTTTTCAGCTCCAATTGTAATAAATAGAGAGAGGGTCTAAATGGCCTTCGATGCCAAAAAAGATCTTAAATCAAATTAAAAAAAAAAAACTTTACTGAAGCCATTTAAAAGAAAAAAAAAAAAAAAACTACTTATTTAATACGCTTAGTAGGCCCATCTTGAAATAAGTAGGCCTATCCTAATAGATTCAATTTAAAAATATTTTTAGTATAGTACTACTGTATTTATTTTAGTCAGTTTATTATTAGTCATTAGTCTAAAATAAATCTTTTGTCTAATTAACTTCCATTTTTCATTTATTTTGTCATGCTGCTTGCTGCAAACTAAACACGCGAATATTATTATTATAAGGTAGGTTGCTGTATGTTAGCAAAGAAAGTAGAAACGCTCTCTCTCCGTCCCCCTTGGTGCCTGGTAGTACACCCCTGGCACCGACAGGTACTCATCGGACTCGGATAATGAGCCACAATTGTTTATTTAGTGTATTAACTTTCATAAATTGTTTTATAGAGGCTAATATACTAATTAGAATCCCAATTTATTGAAATGATATTATAATTATTGAATTTTTGTTGTATAGTTGATTAAATACTGGCCGACCCCGCAACGTTGGTGTAAAATAGCGAGGAAAGAAGAAGTTATATATTAATCAGGAATCTAAAATTTCTCTAAAACTTAATATAACTATCAGCTTTATACTAGGTAAGATGACACCGTAGAGAAGAAAAAAATATATAATAACGGAACACGACATTTAAAATACAAGTATAAAATACAAAACCCTACTTTCGAATTCAAGCAAAGAAAACCCTATATTTGTTCGATATTTATAAAATCTAAACTAGCTGGGACTCCCGCTTTAGGCGAAGAAGAAAAGGCCTAATATTTATTTATTGTATATACCACTAGACACGAAAATAATAAAATTTGTGTACGCCCTGTAGTCTAGCAACCAAACATACACACTATTGCATTGTCCGTCTTACGTTAGCCATGTTAAAATAACAATAAAGTCAAAAATGAATTAATACAATTATTAATAGATGTAGTTTTTTATTTCGATTCTAGACGAGAATTAACAGTAACAGCAGCTTCTTCGTTATCACAGAAAAATGTGAAACTATGAAATGTGAACAAAACCGAATATAACCGAATAAAGACAAAAAAAAAATTAAAATTAATATTATTTAGACAAAAAAAATCTATTATTTTACAAAATTTGTAAACTAGGGGAAACGAATTTAACAAATTTATCAGTGAAAAAATATCTACCAAATTTAGTTAAGGAGAGGCGAACTTTAAAAGAATGCCTGGATCCCATACGTTATAGTTCACTAGCTAGTATTGAAGATTGAATTCTACCGGTCCAGCATCTGTAAATTTTAAATTTAAAGTTAAAAAAAAAGTATTCATTGTTAAAAGATCAATGAAAATCAACCAAATGCATTAAATTATTAGCTACCATTCTGACATCTCTTGGCAAATTTTCGTACTAGGTGTTTTTTTGGCTTACTTTTCAAGACACACAACGCCCTCTTATCGGGAAAAACATGAGTAACATCTACACTACTAAACCCCCTTAAATTATTATTTTTTCCTGATTTTATAAAACCAATTCTTCACAAACAAAACGGGTTAATATATTCTTTAACAAATAAGAACATTCTAAGAATTTGCTGGTTGTTCCTTAAATGTTTTTATTATTTTATTTGAGCGGATCCCACGAGATCGAGTGATTGATCCCCTCTCAAGCTATCCTCGCAATTCTAATTAACCACATTTGGTGTCTATCAACAAAAAAAAAAAAAATAAAACGGTCTTTCGGGGTCGAAATGACGAACAATATAAGAAAGAGATACCTCCGGGCGATTCTCTCAAACTCTAATAAAATTACAGACCTGTGCATATTTTCTCGGAACATTCATTATATTTTAGCTGTCATGTCAGCAAATGTTGCTGTTGTTGTCAGTACAAAAAAAAAAAAAAATCTATTCCAACGCTCTTTAGTGTCAGAAGATAAGCGTAGATAAAAAATTTAAAATAAAATGGTGATTGATTGACGTTAGAAATGATAACTTTGTGAATCAATTCAAAGAGGGAAAAATTTGCTTGTTCTTGAACGGTGTCATAGAATGAAATTTACTAAAATAAAAGAATTTTAATATTCAACACTAGATATTAAGTGGCCTCAGTGAAACTTTTACTCCTCAAACCTTCATATTAGATCGAAGTAAAATTATATATATAGCAATTCTAAGCAAGTAAGAAATGAGCTAGGAGAATGTAATTTTATATTTAAGTTACCTACCCCCCTGGCACCTAACACGAAGTTTTTGAACTAAATCGGCCAAAGAGTACTAGTACTTTACTGATAAACTTTTTCAGTTTTTTTTTTATTCTCTTAAAATTTGCTCTAAATAATTTGATTAAAATTCATAAATCAATTATTTTTTAGATGCTCTTTGAAATATATATTCTTATTTTGCCCTCAAAATTATTTGAAGCACATATTACTCTTATACAGTCGGTTGTATACAGTGCGGGCGTTTATACAAAGGTTAGGTTACTGGAGAGGGATTTTTTAGAAATATCACCTATAAAAAGGTATATATACTGTAATTAAATTTACTTAAATGTGTGTTAAAATCAAAATTTTGTAAAATTAAATATAAACCTTTCCAGGTACAAAACCACTCACTGAAGAAGATAAGCTGAAATGCTATCGAAACCAGCATTGGTTTGTTAAACCTTTTAGAAATAAATATAATTTTTTAGTAAAGTACTAGTACTTTTTGGCCTAACTCAAATATAAAATTTCAACCTCGTAGTTTTTTTTAGTTCCTGAAATATTTTGTTCAAGGACAGACCAATTTGTGGGACCCATTTTTTTGGAGAAAATCGAACCCAAACATGTATATCCATCAAAATCTCAACATCGAATTTTTGACATGATCCCAACACTTTCTCTCTATATATATTTCATATTGGGTAAGAGAAAGTAAAAATCAAATTCTATTTCAATATATTAAAAAATTTATTTAATATTCAGCTGCTTTCTTGATTACTCAACCCTTTTGGTGTTATATGCAAGCAAGGCCGTTAATACCTTATCTCAAAACTTGATTAATATTTGGAATGTGATTAATCTTCATTTTCAGTATGAATATATTATTTCCTGATTTGATTAATATCATTTAGAAAAGACTATCTCTCGTATTTTATCCAAGATTATCTCCAAACTGGTCTTTTTCTAGAGTGAGGCAAGACATCCGCGCATGTTTTAAAATAAAACAAGCGTAAAAATAATAAAAGAAATCTTGATCTGCAACAACGACAAGTGTTTTCTCAGATGAGCTAGGGAATTTTTACTAATTAACATTTCGTCTGCCTTCCGCACACTTGAATTTGTTGTTAAAGTGCTAATGAAGGGCTTTTCTCTCTCTTTTTTTTATTAATTCTTAGAATGCCTCGTGCAAAGGAGAGCCTTATGACGTCATCAAAACCGGCATCTTGTGGTCTCAAAGGCATGCATGCATAAGTAGGAATAGTGTGATGTATTAATGAAATTACTAGGAATTTGCAGATATCAAAATAAACCCAACATTTGTCTTCTTAAATATTGATAGAATAAAAAAACTGGTGTGACTAGTCGCACTTTTCGAAAATTTAAAGTTGTTTTCTGTGATTGTCACATATTTTTTGTGACCACATATTTCCGCCGATAAATTAGAATTCAAGAAGTAAAATTAAAAATATTGTTTAAAAACGTAGACCCACCGAGTACTGCAGGTATATATTAATTAAGGAGGTTTAGGCTTTTTCAGTACATAAAAATACAATTTTTTTCAAAAAAAATATTTATTTCTAAAAGGTTTAACAAACCAATGCTGGTTTCGATAGCATTTCAGCTTATCTTCTTCAGTGAGTGGTTTTGTACATGTAAAGGTTTATATTTAATTTTACAAATTAATTAAAATTAACACATATTTAAATAAATTTAATTACAGTACCTCAAAAGGCTCTAAATTCAGGTAGACGTGAGGGGGTTGTCCAATATCTTTTCTCTTGATGGTACCTTTTTATAGGGGATCTTTCTAAAAAATCCCTCTCCAGGAACCAAACCTTTGTATAAACGCCAGCACTTTTGTCATTAACATACATGAGTTAAAAATCTTGTGAATGGTCGCAGAACACACAACTTTCTCTTATCGCCTGCCTTGTAAAATTTTTTCCAATTCTTATGAAATTTTGTATTTATTTAGGATTATCTATTGTGTATAAAATATCCAAATATGAGATTAAAATTTTGAAAACTAACTATAGGGTAAGAAAAAGTTGTGTGCTGTGCGCCGGTCACACCAGATTTTTAAACTTCACTAGAGGATCAACGATGTTACTAAAATTTTATGCTAACGGAAGAAATATTGATGAAAGAAGTAACAAACAAAGTTTCTTTATAATACAGTTATTATAAATACAAAATCACCTCTTAATTAAGCAAATTCTATTTAAAAATCATGGATTTAGAGAGAAACAAATAATATTTTAAGTGTCTATCTAATGGCGAATTGGAGTTTATCGATTTTAAATGTTTATTTAGCGCGATTAATTGAATGAATTTGCGAAATTCATTTGCAATTTTCAACACACCTGTCAGATTTTTATCAAAATTTGTTAATTCCAAATCTGGATAGAGAATGGATCACGTGAGTTTCGTTATACACCTGCCTTAACAGCTCAGGATGTAAAGAATATATACACACTTACGTATATACAGTAGAGCAGTGGTTTCCAAACTTTATGTTACCACGCCTCCCTTAAAAATATTCATTCTTATGACGCCCCCCCTCCAATTTTATAAAGTAATACAAAAACAAAAATTTTTAATGCTAAAAAATATAAATTTATATAAAAATATTTTTATTTATTTATTCTTATTTATATTAAAACTAGCAATCATTTGGAAAATTGGTCCTGGTGGCCAATATTCGCGCCTCCCCTTAGACTAGTCCGCGCCTCACAGTTTGGAAAACGCTGGTATAAGGGTAATTTAGGCTGGTGGAATTTGTATCAGGAATGAAAGTTAGAAGAAAACGGAACCAGAATTTTTTCTTTAAAAATATATTTTAACAGCTGACGTTTAGGCTTTGGTCAAAGCCATCCTCGGATGACCACTAACAGCTCCGAGGATGGCTTTGACCAAAGCCGAAACGTAAGCTGTTAAAATATATTTTTAAAGAAAAAATTCTGGTTTCGTTTTTTCTAACTTCCATTCCTGAAGAAAAATATTTTTCTCAAATCTTATTTTCACGCCCTAGGGGGGTGCCTAACTTAAATATAAAATTTCAACCTCTCAGCTCAATACCTTCATGCTTTAAATTGAACCCAAACAGACACACAGACAGAACATGTCTCGAAAACCATTTTTTTTGATTCAGGGGACCTCAAAATGTATATATCCATCAAAGTCTAGACATCGAATTTTTGACATGAATCCATTTAGGGGATGGGACATTAACCCCCATGTTTAATGCCTTCATACCTCCCCCCCCCCCCTTTAAGAAAATGCGAGCCTTCACCGCGAAATTACTCTCAAAATAATTTGAATAGATTTATAAATAATTATTTTAATTTTTATTTTATTTTCATATTCAAAAGAATCGTTTTTCTCAGCCAAATTATTTGTTTCTATCATTTTTTTTTTCAACGATAAAATGCATATTAATTACCTTTAATAAGACACTCAAGAGGGTGTGCTGGTTGACGGTGAGGTCAGGGTGAATTACACTATATTAATTATTCACTTTGATTCACTTTAAACACAAAAAAAAGAGCAGCGCCTTGCATCTCGGCACACGCGCTCGACTGAACGAGAGATAGACTTGTCTCTCTCTGTTTGTATAGGAATAAATAGATGAAAATAACAATTCCCTTTTTATTAAAAGTAAAAAAATACCTTTTGCTCTAATCTAACTATATTTAAAACTGGAAAAGAATGTCAACAAGTGATTTAGAATATTCCAAGGCCCTTCTTAAATAATCAACCCTTCATCCCCCCCCTAATCAAAATAATAATAACGTTATTTTTTGAATGTTTTCTATTTATTTGGCTTCGATTTAGCTAAAATAAATTTAAAAAACATTTTTTTTTTCAATTTTTCAACCCCTAATCCAATCCTAATAAATAAAATAATTAACAATGCTATCGCCTTCGGCGAGCTTCGCGTCTAGTCAGAAAAAAATTAAAACCCTGAAAAACTTCCCTGGATCCGTCTTTGGGTTTTATACATAGTATAAGTAATTTTCTAGAATGTCTTACTTTAGGCCAGTGGTTTATGTTATAACGCCTCCCTTAAAAATATTTAATCGTATGACGCCCCCTACCCCACACATTTAATAAAATAATACAAAAACAAAAAATTTTAATACTAAAAAATATAAATTTATATAAAAATATTTTTTTTAATTTATTCATATTTATTATTTTAATTAGAAACTCAGTCCCAGAATCTTCTAAATTATTTTATTTACAAAACTAGCAATCATTTGGAAAATTGATCTTGGTGGCCAATATTCGCGCCTCCCCTTAGACTAGTCAGCGCCTCCCTAGGGAGGCGCGCCTCCCAGTTTGGAAAACGCTGCAGTAGAGGGTGAAATGTTTATCGCGAGAGGCTTATATAGACTGTGTGAATGTGTGTGTGAGTGTGAGTGCGAATGAGAAAAAAAGTGTGTTTAAAAAAAAAAAAAAAAAAAGGACTTATATCTCACAAACACTATAAAGAAGATTCCGAATAAAATTTTATTGTCAAATCAAAAAATATCATTATACCCTTTTATTTTGAATGTATGTCCACACCGAGGAGCAAAATACAATAGAGTGCTTCAAACAAAATGAGAATATACATTTGAAAGAGCATCTAAAAAATAATTGATTTTTTGAATTTTAATGAAAAACGTTGGAGCGAATTTTGAGAGAAAAAAAGGTACATCAGTAAAATACTAGTATTCTTTGGCCGATTTTGTTCAAAAGCTTATTTTCACGCTCCCGGGGGATATTTAACTTAATTATAAAATTTCAACCTCCTAGCTCAATTCCTTCATGCTTAAAATTGAAAACACACCCACAGACAGACAGACCATGTCGCGAAAACCACTTTTTTTTTTTTTTTAATTCAGGGAACCTCTCAACGTGAAGATCCATCAAAATCTCGACATCGAATTTTTGACATAACCCAATACTTTCTCTCTCTATATATTAACATATATTGAGGACTCGCTGGTGTAGGGAGCTAGGGTGTCAGATTCTGCAAAGAAGATCCCTGTTCAAATCCCTGGCGTGCGGGATTTTTCATTAAAATAAAAATATTTATTTTAATGTAAACAAATCCTCAAGCAAGCCCTGGATTGGAATATAGGATCTTACCACAATAGTCCTCAGGCGACTCTACGAGGAGAGGGAGTTGCTGTGACATACCGTCCTGTGGAAGGGACGTAAAGAAGGTTTCCTCTCAGTGATGCATTCTTCGAAAGCAGGCTACACGCCGGTGCTGAGGGAGTCCCTCCTCAACCTAGGACATCCTCCATAGCATAGAAAAGGTTGGATATAAGGAGCCGGTTGGAACCAGAAATAAGGATTAGTTCACTAGCTAGAAACGAACGAAGGAGGAGGAGTTAGAGATAGGAAATGATGTAACTTCACGGGGTGCCGGTAGATGGCTACGGCCAGAGGTCGGTTGGGTTTGAGGTGTGTGTCTTCGTGCACGAAAGCACCTCGGGTAAATAAACGGAGATCGCGATAGGAATTTCAAATAATATTAACATATACATTATATAGAGGTAAGAGAAAGTAAAAAAAAATCTCGCTTGATTTAAAATTTAATTTCCCCCATTTGAAATAATCAAAATAATAAAAGTAGGTGAAAAATTTTCTATTTCTTTTGGAAAGTGACAATTATGATTTGATATCTAGGGTGGATCATGTCTTTCCTGTTCGATTTATATTAACGATTTGACATATTTTTTTTTTTTTTAAACGAAAATTTGCCAATTCGAAAAATTAATAATTAGTGAAAATGAAATTGAAAAAAAAAGAAATAACAAATTAAGAAAATAAGAAGAGGGAGGAAGGAGAAAGAGATCGTGCAAAAAAAAAAAATTCGCTAATCTATCGAGAAGAGGAATCGAAAGTTGAGGTCCAATTTGCGAATTGACATTATGGTGGTCCGTCTGTGTGCCTCTCTTTCTCTCTCTCTGGTTTGGCTATTTATCCGTGAGCAATTACCTCTTTCATTGCGGATCGTGAATGTTCCTAATCCAGCTACGAAAGAGGAGTAGAAAAAGAACGTTTCGTCGCTGTTGTCGCCGGTGAATGCGAATTGGACAGACAGACAGACAGACATTTTGCAAACTCTCTCTCTCTCTATCTGAACTTATATCAAATTGTCATCAAAACTCTTCCGGGTGGGAATTTTATTTTTACTTTCTCTTACCTCTATATATTTTAATTTATATAGACAGAAAGTATTGAATTTATGTCAAAAATTCGATGTCGAGATTTGAAATTTGTGTTCTGTGATTGTCGCACCAGATTTTTCGTGTCGACATATATTTTACCTCCTAAACATGACATTAATTTTTAACACTTTTGACCAATGTTAACGCTTGGGCGTTAAAGTTTTTGCTTTTAGAATAACAATTTGACGAGGTGTTAAAAAGAATTAGCGCTGATTTCAGATGTTAAAAGTTAACGTTTTTGCTTAGAGAATAAACCTGAATGCAAATTTAAATAAATAGTCTTATGCCCAATCGCACCGCACAATTTAAGTATGACTTAAAATTAAGTATCAACAACCTGGCAACGTTGTAAATTTTAGTGATATTCTGGTGATTTATTTTTAATTTAATAATTTTTCTTTTTAATAATCATAAACTAAATTAAATACATATTGTTTATAAATATTAATTTCAGAAAATGAGAAAATCAGAAACAAAATATTAATTTTCATGATTTTTGATTAATTAATAGAAATTTTATATATAGGCTTTTATATATAAATATTAATAACGATATGTCACTCTATAACAGTGTTTTTCAATCTGTGGGTCGGGACCCCTAGGGGGTGGCGAAGCCCTACACGGAGGGTAGGCGGCAAAAGGAAAAAGGCAAAGTTCTACACGATAATAAAAACACAATTTCATGGAGAAGGGAAATAGGTACCAAAATAGAGAAAATCATATAACTTACATAGTCTTTTGATTTACAATCTTTTTGTCGGTCATGAACCAAGAGAATCGTCAGAATTTTTCAACCTGTAAATTCAAAAAGATTGAAAAACACAGCTCTACTAATATAAGACTGGAAAATTTCGTTTCAAAATTCCAACGGGAAGTTGGTCAGAGCGTGACAGACGGATGGACCGACAGGCCCTCCTCTAATATAATATAGATCATCCTCGAAAATATAGTTCATATTGTTCATGTTTTTTTTATAAGAAAAATCGAAATCGAATCCAAAAAATGTATTATTATTAGTTAATTAATATTATATTATCAATATTGTTTTTTAGCTTAAGTCATTGCTAAGCCCCCGAAATCGAGGGCTTAAATATTTGGGGGTTAAGTATGAAATTTAACACACTTTCATTGTCATCCGTTGCTAACCACGCTCGTTGCTAAGATAACACGTTCTCTGATTGAAAATAAAATCATGTTTCAAGACCCAAATGGCGTGAATAAAGATGCCAGGACCCCCAATATATATTTATTAATAAATAACAGTATCGTTTAAGTCTTATAATATTAAATCACAAATAAATCAGCAGAATATCACTAAAATTTACAACGTTGCCATGTTGCTGATACTTTATTTTAAGTTATACTTAAATTGTGCGGTGCGATTGGGCATAAATGGTTTAAATTGCTATCGAAAAAGACCATAAAATTAATTAAAAAAAAAAAAATAACACTTAATGTACAAATGGTTTAATAAAGGTCAGGGAGGAATTTATCTTTAAAGATTTCTCCCCAGATAAACTGGAGATCGTGGGTTCAACTCCCGGGGTCTATGTCACACTAGCCGAAAAGACAAAAACTTTTTAAATAATCTCAATTAAATACGCATTTGTTTCGTATCAAAATTTATTATACCTTTTCAGAGATTTAATTAAATTTTTTCCCATAATATTTTTCAAAATAAAAAGTTTTTTGATTATATCTTGCAAATTTCAAGGTTATTTACCGAGATTTATTTATATTATAATATTTCGGCGTTGCGTGTGTTTGTGTGGGTGTAGCACCTGCAGCCATTACAACCGCCCACCTGGTTGTGCAAGCGGCAGCAGCAGCACGTGGCTGCAGCTGTCCTCCTAACCGGGGCTCGAACTCGAGCAGCTGCCACCACCAACCAATGACTGCCTGCCTGACTCATGCACCAATTAGACTATTGTCTGTCTGTCTGTACCACCCTGGGAAAAAGATAATCAGTCGATGCGTTTTATCAACATCAGCCAGTAGATATAATTAAATCATTTTCACTTTCCTTGTTTGACCTTGGCAATGATCTCGTAAAATTATTTTTTAGATATTAATCTCTCTTCCTTTAATCTGTGAGAGGAAATTCTTTCTTTCTAAAACAATTGCCAATTTGCTAAAAAAAAAAAAAATAAATAAATAAATAAAAAGCTAATTAGAAATAAAACTTCCGTTGAAAAAAATTTTTTTGTTCATTAAAAAGAAAATAAAATAAACAAACATGTCGGCAAATCTGGCCAGCAAGAAGAATTATATACAGCCACTGCGGCTCTGTTCAAGTTTTAAATTATATACAGCCACAAAGATTCCTATTTAAGCAAGGTCAAGTAGTGCCGAACGGGTGGTCCCGAGAAACTTGACTGTAGAAAGGACTGAAACGTGAGAGGAAATAAGTGAAATTACATTTAGTTGCTCTCTTTTTTTCTCATTCTGCTACATAAATATCAAAGTGTTGAAGAAAGTCAGGATAAATCATCGAAATATTTAGCTATACAAATTGCCTCAAAAAAGGTATATTTTTGGAAATTATAAAATTTTCTGAATAAGGAGGGGAGTAGCGTATCCAGGTGGGGGAGAAGGCGAAGGGGGGCGCTTGCCCCCCGCCCCCTCCGAAACCGACAAAGGCGCCCTAGTGAATCCGGCTTTCCGACTTTTTACCTAAATGGCGCCTCATTTGAGCTTTACCCCCCCCCTAAAAGGCTAGTTACGTCGCTGAAGGAGGAGACTGGAGAGATTTGAGCATAAATTTCCTTTGCCTTGTTTGCTGATTGTCTCTTGAAAATGTTTAAATAGTGAAGAAACCCTTAGCATAGGCAATTAAAATATTATTCTGAGAGCTGGGTTGCCTACCCTGTCAATTTCAGGAGATAGTAAAGAAAAAAAAATCTGGTGTGACAACTTTCTTACCCTTCGGTAAGACAAAGTTGTGCACAGTGCTGGTCACACTAGATTTTTTGTGTCGAGATATATTTAGTTGCTCTTAGCACTTTAGTTCCAAACTTGACCACGCGATGATCCATAGATGGCGCTGAGCTACGAATGCTTCCACATCAGTAAAGTGTACTTAAAACGATTTCCACGAAAAATTTCACTGATATACTTTTTAAAGAGCATCTAAAAATTAGTTCATTTATGAATTTTAAACAAAATCCTTGGGGCGCATTTTGAGAAAATCGAAAAAAAAAAAAAACTGAAAAAGTACATTTGTAAAGTACTAGTGCTTTTTGGCCGATTTTATTCAAAAGCTTATTTTAACTCTCTGCATAGGCGCCACCAGGGGGGGGGGGGGTTTGGGCCCCCCCCCCGGGGTAAAAAAAATCAAAATATATTTTACAAATAAAAAAAAAAAAATATAATCTTTTCGTTTCGCCAAAGAGGAAATGTTCCGCGGGCGGCCCCGGGGGGAAAAATTTGGTTCCCCGGGGCGGCAAAATTTAGCGTTTTAAAAAAAAAAGGGAAAAAAATTTTTTCGGCCTGGAAAAAATTTCCCCCCCAAGACAAAAAAATACTTTCTTTAAAAAAAAAAATTTAAAAATAAATATATAAAAATTTGGGCTCCTCCCCCCCTCCCCCCCCCCCCCCAAGTACTGGTTTTGTTTTTTTACTCTCTGGGAGGATATCTAACGTAAATAAAAATTCCAAACTCGTAGCTCATTTCCTTCATCAATTGCTACACATAGACCCATAGACACAGAATTCAATTTGCGGAACCCACTTTTTGGACTCAGGAGACCTCAAAAAGTGTATATCCATCAAAATCTCGACATCGAATTTTTGACATGAATCCAATACTTTCTCTCTCTATATATATTAACATATAGGTCTATAGAGGTAATATAAGAAAAAGTAAAAAATTAACTCTCATCTGTTTGATTTTAATATTCACAAATTATTTTGTTGAAGTCTATGTTCGAATTCCAAATTGATAATAATATGTTTATTCATCCGGAGGTTTTGAAATTATATACCTTTTATTTGAAAACTCGATCAGTGTACCGTAATAATAAATAAATAAATAAATAAGAGTAGTGATTGATTGACGTTAGAAAGGATTTTGCAAATTCCCACGGGACACCCACATCGACCTCAGATGTCAACAACGCAAAGCAGGAAGAGAGGAAAACGTAATGCACACAACACAGCTGCTGGACCATTCGGGTCACCTCCAAGGCTGCTTTCTAAGAATTAAACGACCTGGGAATTGAAATAAATACTGTACCTATGCCAAAGTGTTTCCATTTAGAAATTATTTACTTTGAACTTCCCATTTAAGAAATCGGCTTCTTTATCTCCATATATGTAAGTAGGCAACAACGTTATAATCATAAAATGTAAAAAAAAAAAAAAATTATTAGGCTTATTTATCATTCCTTCATTCTTACTCTTGACATATTTTTGAAATTTTTATCACTAAAATTGATAAATGTCTTTTCAGGATGATTACGCTAAATCAAGGTTTGTATTTATAAATGCATATTAAAATTCTATTAACAGCAAAGCCCGTCTTCGGCGGGTAAGTTTTTCGCCATTTAAGATTTATTGTTGCAATGCAAGTGCTAAGATGATAAGGAAGGATCTTGAGTTCAAGTAGGGTAGTTGAGAAAGCAAAAGGATCTATTTATGACTGCCTGGAGGCAGTGGCGTAGCAAGGGGGCGCTACTTACAAAGGGTAGTTTTTTTTATTAAAAATTGAATCGATGTTATCATCCTATCTAGCTAACTGACCACAATAAAATAACGCATTTAAAAATTTTAATAAAAGTCGTTAGAGTAGATTTTGAGAAAATCTAAAAACACTAAAAAATATTGTGTGATTGACCGCACAAATTTCCAATATCGAAGGGAAGAGGTACCGATAATTTAAAACCCAATTTATATTAACGGAAAAATATTTAGGCATCTGGGGCCATTTAGACAGCGTCCCTATTTATTTCAATTGATTGGTATCCAATTCAACGTTTAATCAAAATAGTTAGGCTGAACGCACACCAAATGAGCAAAACGCTCTTGGACCAAACGTTTTGTCCAAGAGCAAAACGTTTTGCTTAATGTCAACGCACACCGATTAGGCAAAATGTTTTGCCATTTAGCAAAATGTTTTGTTCAATGATGTCGAATCATGTCCAATTGTGTTTTGTCTCCTCGGTGTGCGTTGACCCATAGAAAAGCATTGAAAAAACAGTTTTAGGCAAAAACAGTAAAATATTAGTATTCTTTGGCTGATTTAATTCCAAAGCTTCATGTTATATGCCATGGAAAGGAGAAATTTCTGCTTTTTTTAATTTTTCAGATATTTTGTTTCCACTTTTTTGGACTCACTAGACTATATTATCTTCATCAAACTCTCGATATAGAATTTTGTATACGTTCTCAATACTTTTTCTGTTTACATATATAGGTAAGAGAAAGTGAAAAACATTGATATATGAATATCACATAAATTTCAAATAAGGCTGGATTTCATAAAAATATTTTAATCAGTTTTTGTAACTTGGGCGCCCAAAGCGAGTGATACGTCCATTATTTTAAAATTTAATTTAATTTCCTGGCTAAACGACGATTTCCAATTAAATTCATACCTAGAGCTAGTAGTTAAAGACATTTTTATTCTAAAATTTTCTTCTAACCTGTTGCTTTTAGAAAAAAAAAGAGAAAGAGATAAAGAACGGTTCTCTCCCTAACTATTTTAATATTCCGCTCACATATAAACGTTTTACACTTCGGTTGTTCGGCTTCAGTCCCCAAAAGGGCAGATGTCCGATACTTAATTTGGAAAATGAGCCCATCGATTGACGAGAAATAAATTTCAAATTGATTATTTGATGACTTTACTAATTCATATTTTTTTTTTTTTTTTTATTTATTTTACTTTAAAAATGTTTACTAACTGTTCTTGAAACCCTTTCAGTTTGGTAATTAAATATGGAAAAAAAATAAACGAATCCGTTTAAACAGAAATATTTTAAATGCTTGCTTTGTTAGTTTGTAAAAAGATAATTACAAAAATCCTATTAAAAAATGATAAGGAATTCATTCAAATCTCGAAAATAAAATTTAAATAAATAAAAATCAAGGTTAAATATCTTATTATAGATTTTTTTTTTAATTTTAATCGTTATAGTCCAATTTTGAAAAAATCGAAAAAACTTAAAAAGTACATCAGTAAAGTACTAGTATTCTTTGGACAATTTTTATCAAAAGCTTTTTTTTCTCGCCTCAGGGGGTGTATAACTTAAATATAAAATTTCAGCCACATAGCTCACTTCCTTCATGCTTTAAATAGAACACAAACACACAGACAGAGCATTTTGCGGAACCCACTTTTTGGGAACCTCAAAACATGTATACATATTGAGGGAACCTCAAAAACATGTATACATGTTGAGGGAACCTCAAAACATGTATACATGTTTTAGAGGTCGCCTGAGTCCAAAAAAATGGGTTCCGCAAAATGCTCTGTCTGTGTGTTTGTGTTCAATTTAAAGCATGAGAGGAAGTGAGCTATGTGGCTGAAATTTTATATTTAAGTTAAACACACCCTTGAGGCATGAAAATAAGCTTTTGATAAAAATCGACCAAAGAATACTAGTACTTTACTGAAGCACTTTTTAAGTTTTTTTTCGATTTTCTCAAAATCTGATCTAAAGATTTTGAATAAAATTCAAAAATCAATTATTTTTAGATGGTCTTTAAAATGAAATCTTTTGGAGCACACTTTACTCTTGTACTTTAAAGAAAAAAATAATTGGTTGCCATGGTAACAAAAGAGAAATATTTTTCTGTCTTTTTATCTTTAGTGTTGGGCCTACTGTTGGAAACTAAATAAATATCGGCACAAAAAATCTGGTGTGACAAACACAGAACACAACTTTCAACTGAAAGTAATGAGAAAGTTGTGTGCTTTACGTGACCAATCACACGGTGTGTTGTAATGTTATTTTTAATAATTTTATATAGAAATTTTTTGAGTTTGGCGGAATGATCTTTGAATGGTCATATTAACTGAAGATGACGCCTCACGCTCTTATTTTTTTTAAAATTCAAAGCTACTTTTTAATCACCAATTTTATTATCACTTCTCTCTCTGAGGCTAAATACGATTTTTATAGTCAGATGATTGTTTTTTTAATTTGCGCTTTCAATAGGCCTAAATGCAATTTTGTTAATTATCCGTTTGAGATTAATGAAAATCATGCCAAAAGCCGCTCGAATTCGAAGGACATCCTTATTCCTAATACCCATCTCATCACAACTCCCACGCATCTCTCTCTCTCTTCCCTGTGATCATTATTAAGTCATCAAAGTATCCATTTTGGAATTCCATCTAACAAAACAATAGCATTTACCAGAGAGTAGTTAATCAATTTCAACTCAACACACAATCTTTCTATACTAAATAAACAATTTCAAGAAATAAATTGTAGTTTGTAAAGATCCTAAAGAGACAGGTATAAAATTAAAAGAGAATTTAAATGCCCGAAAGAAAATTAAATAGAAAATCACAAAAGTCAAGTTCTGATTTAATGATTGAAATTCCAAAAAA
>JAKCPI010013658.1:0-12282 GCA_023213315.1 Euborellia annulipes
TTTTATAGTTGGAACTTGATTATTTTTAAAAGCGAATGGTAAAACTTTTTAACCTTGTATAACTTTCGTTCAATAGTCTTCACAATTGTAAATAAAGGTATAAAAATCTGGTGTGACTGGACGCACAGCACTTTCTTATCTTTGGTAAGATCTATTTTCATGATATAAGAAAATATTCAAAATGAATTTAGAAATAAGTAAAGAAATTTTCCATAAAAAAAGACCAAGTAATGGATTAATAATATAGATTACTTAATTAAATTGTTTGCCTAAGGAGGAGGGTTTTCTAGGCACTAGAATGTCAAAGTAAATAAATATTCGCGCCCATGAAGACACCAAAAACAAAACTCAAGTCCTGACCATCCAAATGTTGTTATTAAATAAATTTTTTTGATTTTATATAATCTATGGTTTATTTGTATCTTATTGATATAATAATTAAACCAAAGTTCACCCAAAATCATGAAATTTTATTCTAATGATCTCCTGACAACCTTGACTTCTTTTTTTTACCCTCATCTAAAAACAAATTAAGGGTGTCGATCAAAATAAAATTGCTGTAAATTTTACTTTCTCTTACCTCTATATATGTTAATATAAATAGAGAGAAAGTATTGAATTCATGTCAAAAATTCGATGTCAAAATTTTGATGGATATATACGTTTTGAGGTCCTCTGAATCAAAAAAGTGGTTTTCGCGACATGGTCTGTCTGTGTTCAATTTTAAGCATGAAGGAATTGAGCTATGAGGTTGAAATTTTATATTTAAGTTAGACACCCCATTGGAGAGTGAAAATAAGCTTTTAATCAAAATCAGCCAGAAAGTACTAGTACTTTATTGATGTGCTTTTTCACATTTTACCGATTTTCTCAAAATTCGCTCTAACGATTAAAATTTGAAAATCAGTTATTTTTAATTAATCTAAAAAATCTATTTGAATACCAAATGACTTACTTAATAGATATAACATGTTATATTCATTATTAACGGTTATCGTAAAAGTCTTATATGACATAAGTTGCCGAAAAGACTGTATGCATGTGTGTGTGAGTGTGAATGGGAAGTATTTTTATAAAAAAAAAAAATTCTAAAATACTGGCGGAAATGAAATATATGTCGACAGAAAAAATCTGGCGTGACGAAGATAATTGTGTTACCGAAGGTAATCTTTCCTATGAAGTACAAGAGTAAAGTGTGCTTCAAACAATTTTGAGAGCAAAATGAGAATATACATTTAAAAGAGCATCTAAAAAATAATTGATTTTTGAATTTAAAAAAAAAAACCCTTGGAGCGAATTTTGAGAAAATCGAAAAAAACTGAAAAAGTACATCAGTAAAGTACTAGTACTTTTTGACCGATTTTGACTAAAAGCTTATTTTTAAGGTCCCGGGGGTGTTTAACTTAAATATAACATTTAAGTCTCATAGCTCAATTCATTCATGCTTAAAATTGACACACACACACACAGACCATGTCGCGAAAACCACTTTTTTGGATTCAGGGGACCTAAAATCCATCAAAATCTCGACATCGAATTTTTGACATGAATCCAATACTTTCTCTAGTAAGAGAAAGTAAAAAGGGCAATGATTTAGAAAAAGAAGAAAAGCATTTATTCAAAAATATACAGACCTACATACCTAAATACTGTATAAACAATACAAAGGGAGATTAAATTATTATTATATTACAAAGCTTTTTCCATTAATTAATAAAAAAAAAAAGCTTAAAAAGAATGCCATAGCAAACAAAGAGATATGAAATTTTCATTTCTAAAAGAAAAATTAAATTATTATTATTATTTTTTGAGTACGGAATTAAGCTTCAGATACCTTTACAGCTTTTCACACACAATTCCCTTGACAATAAGACCATCGCGCTTTTTTTTTTTTTGTTTTTAGCTTTAAATACGTTCCATTTTAATCCAACCAGTGGAAACGAAATTAAATAAAAAGAAATATAATATAATACTCCCACCATTTTCAATTCTATATTAAAAAGTTTCGCTTATATAGGCTTAAGGGCTTTGAAAAACGACTCTTGATGACCGTTGGGAATAAGAGGGGGGGAACGGATACATTTATTGAAATTACATATCTAGTTGTTAACTTTTTTTTTTAAAGATGTAAAAAACCGAATAATAATCCCATTTTATTAACAAAAAAATTTTTTCTACACAATGATATCAAATGAAACAAATCAGGTGTGACTATTCGCACAGCACGCAACTTTCTCTTACTTTCAGTAATCGAAAGTGGTTTCTGTGCTTGTCACACCAGATTTTTTGTGTCGACATATCTTTAGTTGCCGCCGATATATTAGAATTCGAGATGTAAGATTTATAAACATGGGAAAATATTTTGACTATATTTTGTTATCATGGCAACCATTTCTCCTATATTTTCTATGAAGGACTATAGTAAAGTTGGTTCAAAAGATTAAATAAATAAATAAATAAATAAATAAATTTATTACGACCCGCTTAGAGGCACCAGTTCAAGGGCAAAACGAAAATATACATTTTAAAGAGTATCGAGCCCTCCGGGCTTGGTGTAGAGGTTGCTAACCTCGTATAGCAAACGTCGCGGGTTCGGACCCCAGGCAGTCCGATGATTTTATTTAAGACAATTGGATACCAAATGGCTTAAATAAAAATGCCTGGACCCCATATATGTATATTAAATCAATAACGGATATCGTAAATGTCTTATGTGGCCTGAGTTGCCGAAAAGACAGTGAGTGTGAATGTGGGTGAGTGTGAGTGTGAATAAAGTGTGAATGTTCAAAAAAAAAGAGTATCGAAAAAATAATTAATTTTTGAATTTTAGTCAAAATCGAAGCGAATTTTGAGAAAATCGAAAAAAAACTGAAAAAGTGCATCAGTAAAGTATTATTAGTGTGCTCTTTTGTCGATTTTGTTCAAAAGCTCCTGGGGACAAAAATTTATTTATTTTACAAAAGTTGATTAATTTTTGAAATATTCTTTAGTCTAATGAAAAATTTGACTGACATCACTGTTTCTCAGCCCTCTATTATTTATTATTTATTTTGAAATTCCTATCGGGATCCCCGTTTATTTACCCGAGGTGCTTTCGTGCACGAAGATACGAAGTTCAATTGAGATTGTCACAGATGTAACAACCTTTGTAATCTTAGCTGAATTGTACCCGAAGAAGGCCACAGAATGAGTGGCCGAAACGTTGTAATTTTAACAAATAAACCACAGTTAAACCGAAAATCTAATTCTTTTACTAATGGTAAAATGGAATGATAGGGGAAAAAAAAATGGTAAAATCTTTAGCTGAAAAATCATTCTTTCTAATTGTACATTCAACATAATTATATCTCTTAAGACAGAGGAATTATTCAAGCCGATTAACTTTTTCGTGCATGCCTCCCTAGCCGGCCACTATACACACATGATTTGTAAGACGTTGTCATGTCAAAAATAGTTTTTGCCAACTATCGAATGATAATTAAAAAAAAAAAAAAAAACTTCCACCCCTCGAAAATATCGTATTGAACTTTCACACTTGATTTTTCAAATTAATAAATATCATAAATCATATTTGTTGTTGTTTATCGAATATTTATTAGAAAATGAAAATACGATAATAATAAATAGATTTTAAAATAAAAAAATGTCTTGTTGTATAGTACTTACATACACCCTAAGATGATAAATAGGCTTTTGAAAAGTCATCAATCAAGCTCACCTGAAACAAAAAAGATAAAAGATTTGATTAGCGTTATAATTTTTCACTTTTTAAAGTATAAACTTATTTATTATATATTTGAATGGCTGTCTGTCATTTATAATGATTTGTAAAGAGGAAAAATTTCTTTAAGCTTTTTAAAACAAAAATTATTTTCTCATAGAGAGCCAGTTCTATTTAAATATAAACATTAATTTGCAATTCAATTTAATGGACATTAAAGCAATTTAAGCGAGCCTCATTTAGTTGGTTAAATATTTTGGATAAGTAATATCTTAGAGTTTTATCTTTTGTAGTTTTAATGGTAATGTAGTCAGAAAAAAAACAGGACTTGTACAGTCAATTTAAATATCAATTGAATTAAAATCCTCAAGGATGACGTTTCAGCCTCAGGTCTAGGCCATCCTCAGGGTCGGTTGGCAATATATAAATCCCCCTCGCGGCTTACATACGCGATATATATATAAACTTAAATATTGTATATGTAATTTCTTAAGAGATCTATATGTTTGTAGTGAAATGCTGATAAAAAAATTCGATAATGACTTTCTAGGTCTACTCTACAAATGCGAAATACAAGAATTGTAATTCCGTATTAACTTAAAAGAAAATACGTCACCCGGAAGTATAAATAATACTTTACCTAATAAGTTTTTTTTTTTTTCAAAATTATTAGATAAAATAGCTACTTTTAAGGGGCCCTTACACGATCAATCATACTGTCAATCTGACTGAATCAGTCCAACCGTCAGTATTTTCTTCATTCAAGTATAATTTTACACGTAGCATTCAGACTACCAGTCAGAATAAAGTTCTTTTTAGCTCATTCGACTGTGGGAAGCCTCTAATTTTTCTTCTTAACTAAACTAACTTTGTTCCCTGCCACTAAGTAACAATAAAAAAACAAAAAGAAAACGGCCATCAGTCTTCAGTCTTGCCCATACACGTTCAGTCAAAACGCCAATCAGCTCAAATACTGTCAGTATGATTGATCGTGTAAGGGCCCCTTTACGGTTGACGTATTTACTCTAAAGTTAATGCAGATCTACAATTTGTGTAATAAGTAATTATATACAAAATTTAATCGATCTGGCTGCTTGTGTTTATAAGTAATCGTGACACACACAAACACACATAATTCCATAAATGGAACTCCGGAAGGCCGGAGAATCATCAAAATAGCGAGGTCGAATTTTTTGACGATTACAATACTTCATATAAGATTCTATTTATTGATATATAATTCGCTAATGTCCGTCTGTCTGTCCATCACGCTCTATTTGGACAACTTCCCGTTGGAATTTTGAAACAAGAGGACCTTCTAGGGATTATAGAAAAATTATTTTCATTCCTAAATTCCTATTCCTAAAGTTACGATTTCTCCCATAAGGAAATGGATAGAGAAATATTTATGTATTCATTGCATTTGTGTATTCTATGAATGAAAAAAATACTCAAGCAGGCACTGGATTGGAATATAGTAATGATATTTTTTTTTTCATTAATATTTTGTAGACGAGACAGTCCTATTATTCCAGGTAGCAGTTTTACTCGTCGAACCTACAACAACGGTTCGACGAGTAAAACTGCTATTTTTCGTTCATAATTAAGAAAAGGCGAGGGTCCGCCGCAGGTGGGCGCCGCGGCTAGTAATATTAAAATTATAGGATTATCATTTTTTTATTTTCCTCTTTATTGAGAAGGATATTTAACACTCGAATTCCCAGAATTTTTACTTTCCTATATGTTAATATATATAGAGAGAGAAAGTATTGAATTTATGTCAAAAATTCGTTGAGATTTTGATGGAAATACATGTTTTGAAGTCCCTTGAGTCCGCAAAATGGTCTGTCTGTGTTCAATTTAAAACATGAAGGACTTGAGCTACGAAACTGAAATTCTTAATTTAAGTTAGGCGTGAAAATAAGTTTTTGAACATAATCGGCCAAAAGTACTAGTACTTTCGTCTTTGAGAAACTTCGAATACTATTCTTTTAATAATGTTCTTTTTTTGGTTTGCCCAAACTTAACATAAGCTTGATTTTGATTTTAAATTATTTTTAAAATAAAACTGAGAGTTAGAGGGTTAAAATTACACTTTCAAAGGTCTATTTAAAATAAAAAAAAAAATTAAATCTCTGAACCACGTCTGTTAGATGGTAGCTTTCCGATTAGCTTCTATAAAAAAAAAACACTATTGCAGTTTGAAATCGAATATTTCTTAGACTTTGTGTTTTCAGTAAAGACAAATAGACTTGAGGTAATTAATGTTTGCCCTCTCTTTGGGTTTATAAAATGTTAAACAGATCCATCTCATCGTAGTAAAGGCTGATTGAATCGAAACTCGGGAATGGAATCCCTATGGATAGGTAATGAATTGATCGGCCCAAGCAGAATCGTAGATTAGCGATAAGGATGAGAAGTTAGAGGGTCATCAGATGTTAGTTCCCCCCCCCCCCCCCCTCCCACCCCCCAAGGGAAAGGGGGAGGTTGAAAACTTGCCCGTCTTCCTTTTGAAAACCGCAAAACATTCTTTCTCAAATGTGTCAACGAAATTTACTGTACCGCATGCGGGCTCTCTATTATACTCATTCGGTTCTGCCCCATCCATTTTAATCCCCCCAACGATAATAATACTAAATTTAGAATCTAAGGAATTTTAGGCGTAAAATATGGCATTCCAGCTTTCTAAAATAGACATTACACGGTGAAATGAAAATACTGTTGTGATGCATGGCGAGTCATAAAATATTAGGAATTCTTTTTTAAGACATAATATACGAGCTTTGTAATTTTCGTTGAGTTGATCTTTTTTCCATTATACAAAATCAGCTTTTAGATTGAAAATTCTAATAAAAACGACCCGCGTACAAATTACTAATATTTGTATAAACCTAAAAAAAGAGGCAAATAAATATCTTAAGGAAAGTAGATGCGCAGCCAAGAGAATAAAAATTTGTTTAAAATTATTTTGGTCGACGTTTCAGTCGCCAATCGCGTCCTTCTTCGAGACCAGAGGTTGTTATGAAATACACATAGATATATTTGGTCCCGAAGAAGGACGTGATTGGTGTCCGAAACGTAGACCAAAAGAATTTTAAACAAATTTTTCTTCTTCTGACAGCGCATCTATTTGCCTTAAGATTCAGGAGCGCGTCTCGAGGTGCTGATTTTGAAAGATTCCAGCGGGCACAATTTTGAAGCTATCGACCTCAAGTTTTTTTAAAATTAAAGCTATTTAAAATATCTACAACTTATAGTCGCCCTTTTTTTGATTTTTGAAAAAAGCATTTTTTTTTCTTTAGATTAATCACATTAAATAAAAGATAATTTAAAAAAATTCGAACTATATCTTTTAGATAATTAAATTAGTACTCATCGCGTTAAAAAATAATTAATTTTTTTGTCTTTAATTAATTTGCTGAAACCTTTCAAATGAAATGGTATAAAATGCTTGTTTCCCTATGGGCCGAACTAACGCCATCTCTTGCCGCCTTAATTAACCAGCTTCTCTATCTGCTATTAACGGTTTTTAGAGACTCGCCCATCAGCCATTTTACAATTTAATATAATTTAATAATACAACTAAGTATGCTGGGTCGATTAAAATATTATTTGAGGCCATAATTATATAGACATCGTACCCTAAATTTAATTGGTAGCCAATTCGATTGCAATAATTTTTGCCGTATGAGACGGGATGCGAACCTATGACCCCTAGTACAAGATAAAATTTATAAAGATTTTTTTTTTCTATTAGGTATTTTTTTATCGCGAGAATAAAAATTTGAAGCTATTTCTTGATATTTTATTAATTATTAAAAATTTCCCGATGAATATTGTGTGGATTAAGATTTTTTTATTTATAAGAATTGTAGCTTATGTGCTAGCTACATCAGGTTATTTTTTAATCATATAAAAAAAAATTCATGAGACATTGCAATCTATAAATTTTAAATATTAAAAGACCCAAGATCTATATTTATAAAATCATACCCTTACTGCATTTTCACTCTATTATTATCCCCTTTTTTTTGAAGTCTTTCCTTTTGGTCTTTTTAAGCTAAGCTGGTTGGTCCCTTCTGGTTTATTCAGATCGCCTGGGTCCTGGTAAACCACATGAATCTATAATTCACTCACGATAAAAAAAAAAAAACCTGATCGAATTTTCTTACGAATTGTCTCCTCTTAAAAAATAAACTCGACCGGCATTCGAATGTCAAAGAAAGGTCTACGAGGCGATATTTGAGAAATAAATAAATATATAAAGAGCCTATTGAAGATAAAAAGAGAGGAATATATAAATTCGCAAAATAAAATATACAGAAGTGAACTATCAGTGTAGTAGGGTTTGGGACGTCTAACATTGTAAGTTATTTTCGGACTTTAAAAGCCGGATAATGACTCTATGTGATTGGATGAGAGATCAAATTCAAAATTTGATATATTTTTGCGTAGGCAATACTTTTTTATAGTCATTCATATCTCAGGGATTATGCAAACCTTATAACATGCAGAGTAGAAACTGATTTAAATAAGATTTAAATTAAAAAAAAAAAAAAAAAAAAAACTAAATAAATAATAATTAAAGAATTTGAATTTTATATAGACCTACGGAAAGTAAATTTAAATACAAAATCCTCGAATCATAAAATTATTTTTAACTGGTCAGTTTGATAATTTATATCCGAATAGCACTAAACCCCTCGCCCCCCCCCCCCGGAATTTTATGCAAATTTCGCACCTTTGAATAGCTTTAGAAAGGCTGTAAAGGTCCATTTTAGAAAAGCAACTCCGAAATGTGTTCGGAACTAATCTGCGCTCTTGCAAAATTGCCAACAAAGCAGTTGCTGCAACGCGAGTGAGAGGTTTGCCAGTTTCAGTTATAATTGAAATTTGAAATAATCCCAAAGATCATTTCGACTGGATTTAAAGTGAATTTCATTTGCTATGTATTGTTTAAAACAAAAAAAAAATGAATGGATTATAAAATCAACAGAAATTAAAATGAACTAATCTCTGAATACTGAATATGTGATTGAAATAATCGACTCGATCATGGCGAAATTATTCAATTAGAAATTCTATTTAAAGTGCCTTAGGTTTTATCAAATAACTTGAGCCTGAAATGAATAAATTTTAAAGAATGTTATTTTACTAACAGCGTCTTGCCCACGGGGCGTGGTGTAGGGGGTTGGCGTCCCAACCTCATATACCCACGGCCCCCCCCCGCCCTCCCCGGTCAGTCCTTTTATTTTATTTCAACCCTACCTGATCCCAAAAAAATAAATCAAAAGCCCCTGACCCATATATTTTTAAATTTCACAATTACCGGTTATCTTTATTTTGTTTTAGGCCCCGGCTCGCGCAAAAGAAAGGGTGAGTGTGTGTGTGAGAGAAATGAGTATTAATAAAAATTGAAAAAATTTTAAAAAAAAAAAAAAAAAAAAAAAAAAACAGCGTCTAAATTTAATCAACTATATTTTTGTTTTTGAGATTCCTTAGGAGAGAGGGTTGGCACCATAACCCCACCCTGAAGGAATATCAGAGTATTAAAAGTCAATTCAATTTTAAAAAAAAAAAAAAAATCTTGTGTTTGTCGCACAGCACACAACTATTATCTTCGATATTTGAAAGTTGTTTTCTGTGCTCGTAACACCAGATTTATTGTGTCGACATATATTTAGTTTTTTTTTTAATTAATATTCAGATACACAGTATTTAGAAATTTGTATTAGAAGGTCCAGGCATATTTATTTATAGCATTTGATGTCCAAATGATTTAAATAAATTCATCTGACTGCCTGGGATCCGACCCCGCGCCCCTTTGGCTTCCAGACCATTATTATTGACATTTAATTTCAACCTCGTAGCACATTTTCTTCATAATATATTTTGATCACAGACAGACCGGGACTCACTTTTTTTGGACTCAAGAGGCCTCCAAAACGAGTATATCCATCAAAATCTTGACATCGAATTTTTGACATGAAACCAATACTTTATATATTGACATATATAGGGAGAAAATGTAATTAGTCATTATGAAAGTGTCTTTTCGCCAGCTCTGAAGATGGTTCAAACACGGGACCGAAACGTCAGCTGCCTGAATTAACCAAATAAAGAAATAACCTTAGCTGCATTTCTTATTTTTAACCTCTTGATATAACATCTCAGCTATAAATTGTTTATGCAAAATGTAATTAACATTTTTCAAACTCAAAATTTTTATTTTTGAATATCCAAATCGTAAATTCAAAAGCGAAAATTTTATTCTAAAATGGCTATACATCAAAATCCACTATTAAAGATATAAAAAAATGCATGAAGAAAATTTTGGTGACAAATTAATGGATAGTCCGGTCTAATACTGAAATTTATTAAATTTTCATTTCCTCTTTGATTGAATATTGGAACTGTAATTGAGGGTGCTTCAAATTTGTTCGGTAAATACGACAACCAAGAGATTCGATACTTGTGAATTATATTATTTTCCTTTAAAAGTCCATTTGGGTGGAAAAAATAAGTATTGATTTATTATAAGACATCCTGAATCAACCCACATTTCTTTCCCCCGCCTCCAATTCTTTCTTCTTCCTTTTAAGGCCATTAAAAAAAAATCCAATCTCCTTTTGTTTAGAATCAACGTCATATTTTAAAAAATTATTTTTTAGTCTCGTCATTAAATATTATATTGAATTATAGTAGAAAAATTACCCAGGGAATAACATGTCACAATCTATCTGTCACTAATCCGATTATAAGTTTGTAAGATGAATTAAATTAGAAGCTTAGAAGTCAGAAATGCAAAATGAATATATTAGAGTAATATCTATTCTATATATTCAAAATGAATGAACTTACAAGAGTAATAAGAAAAAAGTTTTTATTAACCGTCTCAAGATCGCTAAACCCGCGCGTATGGTTGGTTGCCTACTAAGGAAGTTGCAGGCAAATAGTGTTCACTAACATTTTAAATCAAAAATTATTTTTTTTAGGTATTTTTAAGTATCTGTGCTAATTAGACATTAAAATATACTTAAAATTATTTGGACAATGAATAAGATACATTAAGTGCAATACAGTTTCATTAGACTGTCTAAAATCCCATCAGCTGATCACTCTCAAAATATATTTATTGTAAATATTATAGAATTTTTTTAGAGGGGAAAAAAATTCTCCACATGGCGGAAAAAATTTCAAAAAAAAAGGTAAAATGATATGAATTTTTTATAGGAAATAGAAGTTTCGGTTTCGGCTGAAAATCTTGTTTCGGTCGGACCCTAGTTTTAACATTAAATAAAATTTCAAATTTAACTCTCCCAGACAACATTTTTCCAGAATACTATTATTATTTTATATCCTAATTATTTTTAGAAGAATTTGTTCGACTTTCCCAATTATGTTGTGGATAAAGAAAATTAACCATTAAAAAAAATAAAATAAATTGTTTGGGGGGTTTGTTCATTTATTTGGAATAGAAAGCAATTGGATTAAATAGATGAAGTGAGAAATAAAAATTTTACAATCAGCCACGATAATTTAAATGGACAAATTCAATTTAATGGCGTTCAACCACCTAAACTAAAATAAACAATAAAACATTTGACGCTATTATGTTTTGATAAATGCTTCAATTGAAATCACTACTTTCTAAGGTATTATTTTCCTTACCTCTATATATATGTTAATATATATAGAGAGAGAAAGTATTGGTTTCATGTCAAAAATTCGATGTTGAGATTTTGATGGATATACACGTTTTGAGGTCCCCTGAATCTAAAAAAAAAAAAGTGGTTTTCGCAACATGGTCTGTCTGTCTGTGTGTCTGTGTGTCTGTCTGTGTGTCTGTCTGTGAACAAAATATCTCAAGAACAAAAAGAGCTAGGAAGTTGAAATTTTATATTTAAGTTAGGCACCCTCATGGGACGTGACACGAAGCTTTTGAACAAAATCGACCAAAGAGTACTAGTACTTTACTGATGGACTTTTTCAGTTTTTTTCGATTTTCTCAAAATTTGCTCCAACGATTTTTTTTTAAATTCAAAAATCAATTATTTTTTAGATTCTTTATAAAATGTATATTCTCATTTTGTGATTGAAATCTTCAGAAGACCACTTTACTCTTGTACTCCATAGAAAAGATAGGAGAAATGGTTGCCATGGAAACAAAATATAAATATTTTCCCATACTTATAAATTTTACATCTTGAATTCAATCGTACCCTATTGTCGGAAACTAAATACATGTCGACACAAAAATCTGGTGTGACAAGCACAGAACACAACTTTCGATTACCGAAGGTAAGAGAAAGTTGTGTGCTGTGCGCCAGTCACACCAGATTTTTTTTTATTTAATTAGCAAATAAAAATAACGATCACTGGTTAATTATGGATTTTTTAATTTTAAAAACGGGGGAAATTTTAAAACTTAAATAGACTAACCAAGAGTGGAGTTAGTATAATGAAAATAGATTGATAAATATAGAGGTTGAGAATTTAATTTAATAATTCCGTCGAAAATTATCCCTTAACTGCATTAACACTCTATTTAGGTATATTCG